>JAODAL010026906.1:0-55889 GCA_025379985.1 Phyllomedusa bahiana
ACCTTGCTTTAAAATTTTTGAATCCAGAAATTTTTTTTTGATTTGAGGATTTGAGAATACTTGTTTGCCTTTTTTAAAAAGACTTTCCAAAACCCTTTTTCCATCCCTTCTCAATATTTATACTTCGAACATGGACGAAATTCGGGTGGAAAGCGGCAAAGGGGGGAAGGACATGGATAAGGTACGAGAGAAGGTGCTCCTTCCATGCGGGACAACACCATGCCAGCGGACGTCATTGCAGACCGTCAGGCCTGTCAACGCGGGTAAGGGCCCTGTAATCTCATAACAACACGTCGCCAATCGTTTTTTTCATGGTTAATGCAACCCCCGCAGTCTTACCCCCCCAGTCACGGCCACAAATTCGTCATCAGCTCATCAGCATCCATCCAAACATAAGCACCCAAATGCAACTCGTAAAACCCCATTTGGGGAAATCCTTTGTCTGAAGACCTTTTTGATACAAAATGCGTTGGGGCAGAAGGCATGTCAAAAACAAGGGGCCAAAGAGGATGATTTTCCTTTTCTTACGCCATTACTAAGCCACAGGGGAGGAAAGGAAGCTGTAAATCGGCAAAAATCCCGGCGGTGGGAAACCCCTTGCAGTCCCTTCTTGTCCCCACTCCGGATGCAGAATGTCAGGAAGACGAAGTCACCTGTTTGATGATGATAGACGACATTGCGGACCCAACTGGTCTTTTCACAAAATTTTTGCTTGCACGCTTCATACTGGACAGGAAAAGAAAAAAGGGGGTTACAGAAACGGGTCCCCCCCTCAAAAAGAGAGAGGGCGTCCAGAAGTCCGCCAGCCAGGTCAGCGCAAACCCCGCTCCCGCTTATCGCCGTAAAAAAGTCCAGGCCCCTTCAAGCCGGGGCCTTCTTGAGAAAGCCTCTGATTCCCCCCAGCAAATTCATATTCGCCTTTGCCGTAAACGCATAAGTAGGGGCAAAAACCCTTTTAGGGGGTTAACCCACCCCCAAACATTCTAGTCACATAAAGCGAATGCATGAGTTGAAATGGGCAACATTTGGGCCAAAAAAGGCCAACCGATGCGGGCCTCCAACCATTCACACCCTCTGTCTCCACCCCTCCTCCCCCCCGCCCCACCAAGCTTCCTCACCCCCCCATTCCTCAATCATGATCAGGGATCAGCCTCCGCTTCACCTCCACCGTCGCCCATACCACCACACCACCAAGACCCACCACCTCTTCTCCTTCCGCCAGTTTAGACCCACCCGTAAAGGGGCCAGTCTAGCGCCAGCCTTCTGTCTTCCTTGGGAGCGAAAAAATTTTAAACCCCAAACCAAACCCAAACCCAAAAGCCGAATGTCCATTGCCAGGTTTTTTGGCCCTTTGGGAAAATGTTGCCTTTTCCGTCTGGTGGACCCGAGGGGTTCCCGCCACTTCATGGCCCTTGCCTACCCCCAATACCAGTTTGCCGACAGCATTTTTTTGCCAAAAACGTCCCCCCCGGGGCCAGCCACGTTCACAAAAATTCAAGCGCATTGCTGCATCGTGGCCAAAATCCATCTACCCCCCGACACAGGGACAGAAGCAGGGCCCAAAGGCCGCTATATCTCTGGGGCAGCTCACTGGGTGACGGGGTGGATGTCCTGGGGGTACGGGGCTCTCAGGCTGGGCGCACGCTCTTCAAAACCGCAGGGAGGTGCAGGGCTCTTTCCCCCCAAGGCTCGGGTGGCACACTGCCCGAGACACCAGGCCGTGTTAAAAATTAATCTGTCTTGGAGACCGTCCCCACACGGGCGAACTTGGAGGGCCCCCAACGAGACCAGCGCGGGCTGGGTGCCAAGAACCTTGTCCAGGCAAGGTGGTTTTCTAAGGGGCGAAATCCGGGTCGACCTTAAATCGGAGGCGGGAGCACATCCCTTGCCTGGCACATTCATAACCTGTCGTCCAAAAATTTTTAAAGAGCTCCCCGGGCTGGATCCTGCGGGGAAGGGCCCCGAATCTAATTGGCACTTCTCCCATTCCACCCTGCTTCGTCCCCCTTTGCTGCATTAAAGCGTCAGTTTGGCCCCCCGTCAAACCGTCTCTTTGTTCTGGCAACACGCTGAATTCCACCCTCCACATGCTCCAGCATTGGGGCAGCACGCAATCCCATTACCAGTACGAATGCACATGCCGAAAACAGGGGTGCGGACCTGGGGGGGTTGAGCAACCAAGATGGGGGAGTGAAAGGCCTGCACCACCCTGCCATTTTGAAGAACCACCAAAATGGTCAGTGCGACATGCCCTTGCAGCATGAGCATTGGGTGATTTTATTCGGAACATCGTTGGACACTCGAAACAACAGTCCCGCCACGACGGAGGAGGAGACGGACACAGACCGGACAGGGACCTTTCCCTCCTTTGAATCCACAAGGCCCGACATTTTCCCAAAATTTTTTATCTTCTTCATTAGGCAGGGGGCGGGTCCAGGCTATGCAAGGCAGCGCACAGCTCTCAGGTGCACATCGGGGCAAGTCAGGGCTTGTTAAGCTGTCCAGGAAGCAGGAGGGGGAAAAGGGGAGGGGGGGTACCTAACACCGACGTTCCCGACGCCCCTGCCTTGGAAAGAGGTTTGGCGCAAATTTGAGGCGGAGGAGGAAGAAAAAGGAAATCAGTTTGCTATGCCCTCGCCCAGGGGCTTGGGGGAAAAAAGATCCTCCCACAAGTGCTTGGATGCCCATTTCCTCCAAAAGATCCTCACATTAAATCCATCAAAAAGAAAAACATTACTGGTGGCCACCCTCCGGACCCCTAAAAAAACAAAACTCAGCACTTTTTCCCCCCCCCCAATAGAGATAAAAAGCAGGAAATGGGGGACCTTGCGATTGATCAACTGGAACACTTTTTTTCGATTCACGTTCTTCAAATGTCACGGGGAACCATCACGACTGACAGATAGAGGCCAATACCGAGGGCAGCACACAGCAAGGGGGGCAGACGCCTAATGTGTGACCTCTGTAAATCTTTTTTTACCCCCTCACCAACGCATGAATTGCAGGGCACACATCCAACACACAGAGCCAGCTTAAGATATGGGCACGACTTCTCTCTCAAACCGATGTTTTTGTATGTGTTCCGGACCCAAAGACTTCTGGGACCAAAAAAGGACAAAAGGCCCCAGCTCGCTCGTCACGCCAAGAGGTGTTGTCCTGCCCAGCGCCACGCAAACGAGCGGACCTCGCACACTGGAGGATCATTACAGACAAACCCATCCGGGTTTTTCCCCAATAATGGGACTTGACTTTCACAAAATGAATAGGCATGGGTCTCTGAAGAGTTGGCCCCAATTTCCGAGGTCAACCGATTATTCCGGGCTACTTTACATTCCTTTTTAAAAAAAATGGTCCTCTTTAAAACTTTTTTTAAAATGATCATTTTTTACTGCAATTTTTATACTCTTTTCCCAACAGTCATTTTGCTGGGTTTTTCGTGAAACTGTAAAAACAGCAAGGTTTCAGACAAAACCGTATTCCATTTACTCACTTTATCTTAAGAAGTTTTCGCATGTCAAAAGGTTTTAAGGGGATTTGCTGTGAGATACAGCATAATTAGGTCCTTTTAACAGAAATTGGCTTCTAAGTGGCATTTTTCCACACAATTTTTAATAGTGGTAGAAGTCTATTTATAATTTTTGGGTCATTTCTGTGAAACAGCAACAATCATGTCCTTTTTGGGAAAAGAAAAATGGCTTTTTAAAGGGGATTTCCCTCCATTTTTTAAAAGTAGCTGAGAATCTTTTTATAATTTTTTGGGCATGCTGCTTTTAAATGCACAATACTACAGGCCATTCTAAAAAAATTTTTTTTCCAACGACTTTTTTCTTCACAATGCAAAAGTGGCTCAAGCGCTGTTTTGAATTTTTGGGTGCATTTTGCGTGACATGCAGCATACAAAATCCATTATAAAAAAATGTTGTTTCTAAAAAGACATTTGTTCTTTACAAGTCCCAAAATGGGTCAAGGGGCATGCTTGAATTTTTGGGGGGTTTTGCTGTGACATGCAGCATACTACAGGCCTATTTTAAAAAAAAATTTTTTTCTAACGAAATTGTTCTTTCACAATTTCCAAAAATGGGTCAAGGGTCATGCTTTTTAATTTTTGGGGGGATTTTTCTGTGACATGCAGCATACAAAAGTCCTATTATAAAAAAAATGTTTTTAACAGACATTCGTTTTTCACAATTTTCAAAAGTGCCCCATGGTCATGTTTTTTAATTTTTTGGGGGGATTTTGGTGACGCATATACACAGTCCTATTAAAAAAAAATTGTTTCTATCAAAAATTTTTTTTTTCACAAAAGTCAGAGTGGCTCAAGGGTGATGGTGCTGTAAAACAGAATAGGGAGGACACTGTTAAAGGACACATATTGCAAAATGACTTTTTTTTGCAAGATCTTTAACTAGCAACAATCCCTGTTTGAGACAACCCATTAAAAACAATTAAAAAGAAAACAAAGACATGGTGGGGTTCCTCCCATATTTAAAAATGTGTTTTCTAGAATTAAACTACTAAAAAAATTGCATTACAAAAACTGGTAAAAAAATCCTCTGAATTTACAAGGGAGGTAAGGAAAACTTTACCAATGTAGGTTTTTCAGAGGGAATGGAATGGGCACACAAGAAAAAAAAGTACAGAGACAATTTCCTCCGCACGTTTTAGAAAATAAAAAAAAATGCCAAGAAAAAGGGCACCTGGGGGGAACAGGAGCTTAACCACCAGTATTTTCCCAAATGAAGCTCAAATTGGGGCCCACTCATCGGAGGGGCAAGCGCTACCCAGGACAGGGACAGTAAAAGTCCATAAACAAAATGGGGTGAAAGACCCTTTTTCCAGCACTTTTTAATCTGTTTGGGGTTTGTAGATTTAAAGGCATGCTGTTCCAGGACAGGGAAGCATGCCCTCAAAATAAAAAAGGGGTTGAAAAACCCCTTTTTTTCCGGGACTTTTTAAAACTGGGGGTTATGCAGGTTTGGGGGTCATGCGTGGGCCCCGGACAGGGATAACAATGTCCAGTTCAACAAAATGGGGTTTAAAAACTCTTTTTCCGGGCCTTTTTTAAACTTGGGTCAACAGGTTTTAAAGGTCATACGTGGGACAGGGCAGGTATAGTCAAGCCATTTAACTAAAATTTTAATCTATATAGTTCTCTTTGAAGAATTGAAATAGATAATGAAAAAATTACAGATTTCTCCCAAAACTGCAACAGTCTTTAGTTACCAAATCAACTTCTTTGAAAATGGTCCAGTAGGAAAGGATTCCCTTGGAATTTTCTTCTTGTAATGATCCAGCTATAAATGAAAATGACAAGAATCATGATTCCAGCCATGTTATTTTCTTATAAGGAGTCCAGATTAACAAATCTTACTTGTAAGACAAAGCAAACTCATAATTTCCATTATTTTATTTTGGAGTTTCTAGAGGTTTTAGTAATGTTCGGGTTAATTGCAAACTTCACTTAAACATTTATTTTATTTACTAATACTTATGTATGATACCTTTCAAGTGACTATGTTCTACTAATGCAATAGCAAAGAAAAATATAGGGTGAGATGGGTCAATTAATGGTTATACAGTATTTCACAAAAGTGAATACATATCTTCTCATGGGAAAACACTGAAGATATGACACTTTACTACTATGTAAAGTAGTCCATGTACAGCTTGTATAACAGTCTAAATTTTGGGGCGCCCTTAAAATAACTCAACATACAGCCATCAATCTCTAAACCACTGGCAACAAAAGTGAACACACTCCTAAGTGAAAATGGACAAACTGTGACCAATTTACAATTCTCCCTCCACAGCATCATGTGACTTGTTAGTTTTACAGGGTTTCAGGTGTGAATGGAGAGTAGGTTTGTTAAATTTGGTGTTATCACTCTCTCAAACTAATCACTGGAAGTTGAACATGACACCTCATGGCAAAGAACTCTCTGAGGATCTGAAAAAAAGAAATGTTGCTCTACAAAGAGATGGCCTAGGCCAACGATGGCGAACCTATGGCATGCGTGCCAGAGGTTGCATTCCGAGCCCTCTCTGCTGGCACTCGTGTCAGGCTGTCCAGTCGCTGGCTTAACTTTAAAAAAAATCTGCGCTGTGCAGGTAGGGCCCAGCATCCGAGTCACAGTGTCAGACTTTTACATACAAAGGCTCTGATGCCTATTCCTTGTTGACCACTTACTTCGGTACTGTGACTGATGCTGAGACCTCTCCTCTCTGTGTCTAACCTGTTTGAAAAATTAAATCAGTGAGCCCCCACCCAGTGAGGTGGGGCCTCACTGATTTAAATTATCACAGAATCCCACGGAACAGGAAAAAAGCCTGCGCACCGAGAAGGGAGGGTTTGGTGCCAGTAACAGACTGGAAGTATGTGTTTAACAAAGAATAGGCCTCAGGGTCTGTTCTCTATGTAAAAGTATGGCACTGTGATGGCCCCCATCTGTGGCCCTGTGTAATGGGCAAAGAGAACCAAAAAACAGAGGGTTTTGAAGCCAGCTAATCCTAAAATCCACAGGAAGTTGCACAAATCTCAGCTTTAGGTATGGTGCATGTACCTTACCCCAAGAAGCGTTTTCAAATGGATGCTCAATATAGGTTGTGGTCAGAACTCAAATCCAGATGGTCAAGAAATAGTAAAATCACATTCTTTATTCAAAAATGGATTAAAAGCAGGTCACATACTGGCAAAGCAAGAGAGAAACCTCTGCTGAAGCGTTTCAAGTGATTAACACCCTTAGTCATAGCATGAAGTTACGTGTGAAACGTGCATATAAATAAAAAAATAACAAATAAACCCAACACCTGACACATATGTGGCTTACCTGTGTAGCGGGCAGCCTAATCTCCAGTTTCTAGAATGCAAACCGGCACGCCAAAGACTAAAATTACCACGTCTGGACCGGAAGTGCCACAGAATACGGAGCGCATGTCCGGAAATCCGATACTTGGAACACAAACCTGCGCTTCAAAATAAATCGAAGGTATTATATGTGTATAAGCATAATTGAACCAGAGAGGTTGCACGCTGCACAGTGACATATGCACAGGCAAAATAATTGCATAATAGGTAGAGATGGGCGAATTGATTCTAACGAAGTGGAATTCGTTTAGAATTTCAGGAAAACTTCGGTTCTGAACGAAGTCGAAGTTTGGGATACTTCGGGTGAACGAAGTGTGCTTTTGATTGATAAAATGGCTGCGAGCACATGGCGTTACATGGGGCAAAGCACTCTGGGAGGAAGAAGGGCATAGCCTGCATGACATGTGCAGAGATGAAGCCAATCAGAGACCGGCGGGATTCTGTGACGTCACCGCACTAAATAAGACCGATCGCTACGCTGGGAGCTCACACTCCTCTCACTGTACTGAACAAGGAAGGTGCTGCGCGGCTGATTGTTACTGAAGAACTGATTTTTATACAGTGATTTTTGTGGTGTCTCAGCTTGTCTCAGAGACTGCTTCTCTTAATGTTCTATTTTCTGATTTTTTGGTGTATTGGATCTGAAGTCCAGTGTGCGTCCACTGCAGCTGCATATACATTTTAATGCTATCTGCTCACAGCACATTGAATATCAAAGGGGGATCTAAGCCAGTTCCTGCTGTATTCATTTAAAGAAACAGCATATAATACAAATACCATTTCATTTTTGGCTGCTCAATTCTTTTTGCGCAATTCCATCCAGGGGTTAGATTAAAGGCATTGTTCTGCCTGTTGTGGGTGACTCCAAGAAACCTGTCTTTTTCACCGCAAAAATTTAAAAATTTTCCTGTACCATAATACACAAGCAAAGGTTAATTTACAATTTGTTCTCTTTTGTGTAGCGTAGAAAACACGCAATTGTAACACGCTAAAAGCTAGTAGATTCTGGCTGCTCAATTCTTTTGCGCAATTTACATCCAGGGGTTAATTAAGCGTTGTTTTTCTACTCTGGTGACAAAAATAAACCGTCTTTTTTACCCGCCAAAAATTACAATTTCCTGTACCATAATTCACAAGCAAAGGTTAATACAATTTTTTCTCGGTGTTGTGTAGCGAAGAAAACAAGCATTGTAACACGCTACAAAGCTAGTAGTTTCTGGTAGCTCAAGTTCTTTTCTGTAGTGCGCAATTACATCCAGGGGTTAATAAAGCGTTGTTCTGCAATTGTACTCAGTAAAAGAAACTTTGTTTTTCACCGCCACAGAAGAAATTTCTGTAGCATAATTCATATTCGAAGGTTAATTAAGCCTGTTTGTGCTTTTTATATTCAGTAAAAAACACAGAGTTTTGAAACAGCACATACAAGTCAATTTCTCCTGCCCATTTGTGGAGCGCAATTTATATCCAAGGGTTACCCAAGCTTCTTAGTGGGTTCATTTGGAGTCAAATACAGGTGTGGTATTTATATCATATACTAGATAATCTTCAACAAACAGTGTCTGTACATTTTAGAAACAAAGAGTAATGGTCAGACAGAGACGTGGCAAGGCTCTTCATTCTGCGAATGCGATAGGCACAAACATTCCTGAGCATGGTCGCAGCACAGCAAGGGACTCGCAGCAAGGGGTCACTCGTTAGGCACAACAGCCGCGTCATCTAGCGGCCGTGTACTGACTAGCAATCCCAATGGTTCTTGATTGGTTACTAGGTCATCCACTTCCTCCCAGATGACATCTGAACAACCCCACCCAAGATCGGTGGAACGTCAGACAACAACCATTAGTTGGCATGGTCCGGAGCCAGAGGATCTAACAATGTGGTCTGGCTCAGCGCCACTATATGGCGAGGATGAACAATTTAGAGGAGGGCATCAGCAGCTACTTGCATGAAGAAATGGGCCAAATAACCCCCTTGCTTCTGCAGTAGGCGGCAAAGTATAGTGTTGAGAGGTGCATGGGAGGTCATGTTGTATGAGGGGTCAGCCTCTCAATACCAAGACCACGGTGATGAGGACCAGCAGTGACGATGAAACACAAATAGATGAGGATGTAGCCGAACGCACTTGGGGAGCCAGGTGAGGCAAGGTGCCCTTCATCATCGTCAGGAGAAGAGGGCGTCAGCTTGCGCTGTCAGGCAGCGGCGCAGCCAGCAAGTGGGTCGTGTGGCCGTGATACAGCAGGATAGTCAGCAGTGTGAGGTCGGGAGCCTAGCGGCCCGGGGTAAAAAACCCGCTCGCAGGTCAGAAAGTAAGCGTCACAGGGGCTCATCGAGGCAGCGTCCGGCAGAAGTCACTCAGTGGCGGAGCGTTGGCGGTAAAATCCGATACTCGGGGCGCGGTGTTGTGCAAGGCAGTTTCTTTGCTAAGACAACCGGAGGAGCCGAATATGGGTATATGTAGAATCTGTAAGCAGAAAGTGAAGCGTAGCCAGGGAGCTACACGTTGGCACCCACGGCCCTGCGTCAACACATGCAGCGTTCACCATCCAGTGGCCTGGGAGAAACGTGACTCAGAGTGTTGGTGTCCATCCTTGCCGCCGCAGCAACATCAGCAGCATCAGCGCCCAGTGGCACGCATGCCATGGCAGCCAGTCAAGTCTCCAACACTCTGCAGAAGGGAGCTGTTTCTCTTGACATCAACTTCCGGTCCGATGCTCATGCTCCTCGTACTCATGGGGCGCCACAGTCGTTCAGCACCACCGAGTGCGATTGGCAAGAGACAACAGTATGCGCCAACCATCCTAAGGTGCAGCAGCTGACCGTGCTCCTGTCCATTTTTGGTACTCGCAGTCCCTCCCTTCTCCAAATGGTGGACTCTGCACCATTCATAGAACTAATGGCTTGTGATTGAGCCGAGATGGAGAAGTTCCTAAGCCGTAATTTATTTTCCAAAAAGGCAGTACCCACAGCACTTCATAAATATGTTAGAACAGAAGGTGGGCCAGTCCTTAAGCTTACGGTTTGTTCCAAGTGTGCACCGGCAGCGCGGACTCTGAGCTGTAACTACGTTCAGTGCCATTACATGTCCTTTACGGCCACTGGGAAATGTGCTTCCTCCGGCCCAGGCACACCAACAACTTGGACGGAGACCCCCTTTTCTCCTCCACGTTGTCAAACTGCTGCCCCTGCGCCAATTCCCCTCCCCCTCCTCCACCACCACCACCACCAGCCTCCACAATACTCTCCATCATACCACAGTGTAGGGCCAGGGTGTCATCAGTTCAACCTGGTTTCCCGGAACGAAGCACACAGGGGGAACGCTCCGCGTCATGCGCAAAAATCGATGGGGCTTTCTCCCGCCAACGCAAATGGGAACCATGGTACGGACAATGGGGGAACAAGGGTCCGGCGCACCGAGGAGGGATGTCCTGCCCCTGCTGGCGCACGTTTTCAATCGGTTTGTGAAAAGGTTCCTGAAGTTTTCCCCCAATCTTCAAAAAATTCTGAAAAAGGGCCGGGAAAAACTGTGCATGCACTTTTTCCATTCGTACAAAGCCGGGAAACACCCTCCTGAGTTGCAGGGGCAGAACGGCCCCCCCCCCAACACACCTGATATGCGATGTTTCCACCCTTGGGAATTCCAGCCTGCACATTTGGGCCGACTGTATGAAAAAAAAGGGCCCATTAACTTTTTTTTATGTCCGGGAACGAAGTACTCCCCTGGAAATTTTGTGTCACCAGTGGCGCTAAATGCGTGACACCTGCCTTTGTTGAGGCCATTCAGGGGGCCCACTTATTTGCATCGCCAGGACTACGGGAGAAAAACCTTTCCACGTTTCATGTCCTGGAACAGATGCTGAAAAATCTGTCTGGCGGGGGACGGGAGACGGGGCGACACATCCTGGCCACAGAGTCCGGGGGGAAAAAAGGAGGAGGAGGAGGGGGAAACATTGGAGCAGAAGCTTTCGGGTAAAATAGTGGATTTTCTACCCCGGTGCAAGAGAGGAGGAGCAGGGGCAGCTGGGGGAGGGGGGAGATGAGAAACAAGGGAGATGACCCCCAAGCACCGTGGCATTTTACATGGAAAAGGAGGCAGGGAGCCCCTCGGGGTCACTTTTAATGGGCCCGCAGCATGCTTATTTGCCTGCTATGACACCGAATAGCAGCCCGGGAGAGGGATTACTTCTGGCTCTCCACCATTGGACCCTCGCACCGCCAAAAGGGAGCCTTTTTTCCCAGCTTTGAGAGGGAGGACAACTCAATCTATAGGGAAACCTCCGTAACAGTTTGGCCCCCGCCCATTGCGGCATCGTCCCCCCTCTGACAGTCGACCGGGGGTTCCTCACGTCACGTACACTCCGCGGGTGCGGGGGAAGGTGGGGGGGGTAGGAGCTACCAGCTCCATCAGCAGTAACCTAAGTCTGGGTCACTGATGAGCAGCTTCCTTCACCCCCTAGTGAGGGGTAGCGCCCGCGCAGCAGCAGGACCTGGAGCAGTCCCGAAAAACAGGTGGTGGGCCTACCTTTACAGCACTCTGCCACCCCAATTAGAAGATCCCTGGGCATGGGAGCCAAAATGGATGTTGGGGGCAACTTGCCCAGTTTTCAGGGAAACTTCCGCCCGGCCCGTATGTGGCATCAGAGGGGGGTTTATGGGCGGGGGGCCTCGTTACCCAAGGGAACCCGCTTTTCCACGGGGAAAGTGGAACACTGCCTTTCAAATGAATCAGGCAGATCGGGCCAGGATTTCCACAACCAATGCCTTAGGGTCAACACACACCATGAGCCTCACCCCAAACTTGAGAAAAAATTTTGGGTTCAAACTACCTCCCAGCCACTATTCGATCCGCCACCCGCCATGCCACACATCTGCTACATTTTTCACCCCCCACCAAAACCACTTTACCAGGGATGGTATTGCCACCCCCCCCTCCACCTTTCTTGTGCCACTGCTGACCCATGCTCTGCTTTTCGCTGCCCCTGACCCCCACACGTGTCCCTTGTCCACTCTGTGGGCCCATCCTGTTTTTGCCACCTCCAAATGTCATTTTGCCACTGCCTGACCTCATTGCTGCTGTGGTGCTGCCGTGACCTCCACACTGTGTCATTGTCCCACTCTAGTGCCTTCTCATGATTTTTGCACTCCAGAATGTTCATTCGTGCACTGTCTGACCTCATGCTGCTGCTGTGGCTGCGTGCCGTGACCTCCACACTGTGTCATTGTGCCACTGTCTGACCTCATAGTGCTGCTGTGGCTGTGCCGTGACCTCAACACTGTTTCATTGTCCCACTCTTTGGACTACTCCTGTTTTTGCCACTACAGACTGTCCATTGTGCCACTGTCTGACCTCATGCTGCTTGTCTAGCTGTGGTGCTGCCGTGACCTCCACACTGTGTCATTGTGCCAACTGTCTGACCTCATGCTGCTGCTGTGGCTGCTGCGTGACCTCCACACTGTGTCTTTGTCCCACTCTGTGGCTATCCTGTTTTTGCCCCTCCAAAATGTGTTGTGCACTGTCGACATCATGCTGCTGCTGTGGCTGCTGACCGTGACCTACATCACTGTGTCATTGTCCCACTCTGTGGCCTATCTGTTTTTGCCACCTCCTGAATGTCATGTGCACTGCCTGACCTCATTGCTGCTGTGCCCGTGACCTAATCCTGTGTCATTGGGCCACTGTCTGACCTCATGCTGCTTGCTGTGGCTGCTGCCTTGACTTCCACACTAGTGTCATTGTGCCCACCGTCTGACCTCATGCTGCTGCTGTGGCTGCTGCTGTGACCTACCACACTGTGTCATTGATCCCACTGGCTGACCTCATTTTGATGCTGTGCTGATGCTGTGACTACCACTCTGTCATTGTGCCACTGTCTGACCTCATGCTGCTGCTGCCGTACCCTCCCACACTGTTTCTTTGTGCCACTTGTGGGACCTATTTCTGTTTTTGCCACCTCCAGAATGTATTGTGCCACTGTCTGACATCATGCTCTGTCGGATAGCGCCGTCTTTCTCCACACGCTCTGTCAACTAATGTTGCACCTGTGCTATCGGCTTGTTTTTTTCCTAGCTTTCTCTGGTTGACTTTATCAGGCAACATTCCCGCTTCAGTTTTTTGGTCAGTTTTTGCCCTCTTAAGTGCCCAGGGAATTTTATAGTGAAGCGATTCTAAGAGCGGCGGCAGTCATCTGCGTGTCATACTAAAACACAACATTGTATGAAGACCAAACCAAGCTCCCTCTGCATATTTAAGCATGGCACAACGTTCTACAGCACCCTGCAGGCTCTGTGCAGCCTGGAAATAGCTGTTTTTTTTTAACGTGATTCGTGCCGAAGTAATTCGTAACTAAGTAATTTTTTGCCGAGAAATTCGGCGAAGTGAACGAAATGAATTTCGGGAAATTCGCCCATCTCTAAAAATAACACATATACTAAATTATGTTACATATTGGCTAAACTATAAACTCTAACAAAACAAAGAGTACCTTAACCATACAAGTATATACAATAGTGTAAAGTCAATTTCCTTTGGCAAAATATGATGAGGATGCTTTTTTTTTCAAATTGTCTCTTCAGTTTCTCTCAACATGAACCATCAGTAATCACACATCATTGTAGAGTCCCAGTGTCCCTGGTAAAATTGCTCCATAGCAAGAATGTCTCAGTGAAAGCGTTCACCTTGTTCATCACTCAAAGTACCCAAGTTCTCAAGAACAAAGTCAACATCGGAGTGTAAAAAATTAATTTTCAAAGACACTCTACAACCCATGTTTTTGTAGTTCTCCAGTAGATTAGTGACTATTGAAACATAGTCATCATCTCTTCTGTTACCCAAAAAGCAATGATCAATTGCTTTAAAAGAAAAACAGGCTGCTAACT
Source organism: Phyllomedusa bahiana (assembly GCA_025379985.1). Taxonomy (NCBI): domain Eukaryota; kingdom Metazoa; phylum Chordata; class Amphibia; order Anura; family Hylidae; genus Phyllomedusa; species Phyllomedusa bahiana. The sequence goes on from JAODAL010026906.1 coordinate 13,739, forward strand.
CAAAGATTCTTTAGCTTAGCATCAAAATTTGGATCTTTCAACAATTTCCGTGTTTGTGGCCCAACAAATCTGTTCTCCTTAAGCTTGGCTTCACTCAGACTGGGAAACATTTCTCTCAAATGACTGCAAACCTCACCTTCCTTATCAAGGGCTTTAACAACGTTCTTTATCAACCCCAACTTTATATGAAGTGAACACAAATTTATTTAACTTGGTTCTCCCAATGGAGTATTTCTCACATTTTCTAATTCCTGCAACAAATGAAAATCTCTCAGGCCATTTCTCTTCAGGCCTTGTATAGTGGATCTTGCTGTCCCATAAGCACAAAAAACAGCAGAATTTTGACCACCCACACTGCAAACCTAACAGCACCACAACAACTTTTAAGTCACAGCAAATCTGCCACTCATGAATCTAAATATTTTCACTCCCTCAAACACATGTTTCATAATTTTCCTTCAATATTCCTAACTGCATAAGCCAAGGGCACTGATGGAAACTTGTTGCCATTATGCAACAGCACTACTTTCAAGCTAGTTTTAGATGAATCAATGTATTCTCCAAGAAAAATGTTCCAGTTCTACTTCTCAAAGCTTTAACTTCCTTGCAGAAATTTGCCCTTATATACCTCTTTTTCTAATCCACAACAACCACTCTTTCTGCTGACTCAACAACCACTCATACACCCACTCATTCTTCACTTCAAGTTACACAACCAAAATTTAGCACTGATACAAACAGGTAACTAAATAGCTACAATCAGTAACACAATTTGATGCAAAAATGAGAGAAATATGCAAAACCGCTGACTGAACCTCTAAGTCTCTGTCTCTCATAGTCAGCAACCTTAAAACTATCAGTGACTTGCCATCTGATCACTGTTTGTATGAGGTCTTGCACTGCATTTTACATCCAAATAATGAATGTATATATTAATATTAATGGTCTGATATAGTGAATTATAATTATTTATATTATAACTTCAAAATTAATATAGAAATTTATTTTACCATTTTAAACAGAAGACAAATACCAATATCTCAAAAACCTTACTTGACACAACAATTCTGAAGGTAGATTTGCATTCTATATGCAAAAATACATACAAATTGATGTATTACAATTAGAGATGGGCAAATTGATTCTAACGAAGTGGAATTCGTTTAGAATTTCAGGAAAACTTCCGGTTCGGAAACAGTCAACTTGGGGTACTTTCGCGTGAACGAAGTGTGCTTTTGATTGATAAAAGCTGCGAACACATGGCGTTACATGGGGCAAAGATCTGTGAGGAAGAAGGGCATATCCTACATGACATGTGCAGAGAAGAAGGCAATCAGAAGACCGCGGAACTGGTGACCTCACCACCGCCTAAATAATATGGGTGCCGACGCTGATCAGCTCATACCACTCACACGTACTGATTAGGAAGGTGATCCACGCTGCTAATGATATCTCTTACAAAAGATACAATTTTTATACAGCGATTTTTGGGGGTGTCAAGCTTGTCTCAGAGACTGCTTCTTTTTACCTTCAACTTCTGATTTTTTGGGGTATTTGATCAGCAGTCCATGGTGCGTCCAGTGCAGCTGCAATTACATTTTAATGCTATCATGCTCACAGCACACTTGAATATCCAGGGTGAGTCTAAGCCTGTTCCTGTTTAAATTCATTTAATAGAACAGCGTTTTTTTACAATACAAATACCCTGTCATTTTTGGCTGCTCAATTCTTTGCGCATTTACATCCAGGGGTTAATTAAGCGTTTTTTCTGCTGCTGTGGGGACTAAAATAAACCCCCGTCTTTTTCACACGGCAAAAATACATTTTTTCTACAGCATAATTCAATAACCGAAGGTTAATTACAAGCTTTTCTCTTGATTTGTGTAGCGTAAATACATGCCAATGTAAACACGCTTACAAAGCTGGTAGTATTTTTTGGCTGCTCAATTCTTTTAAAGCGCATTTTACATCCAGGGGTTAATTAAGCGTTGTTCCTGCTGTTGTGGTGATAAAAGAAACCGTCTTTTCACCGGTAAAAAAGAACATTTGCCGGTACATACTTCACTAACCGAAGGTCTAATTACAAGTTTTTCTCTTGTTGTGTAGCCATAAAATACACACCATTATAGCACAATACAAAGCTCTTATTTTGGCTTGCTTCAATTCTTTTGCTCAATTTACATCCAGGGTTAATTAAGCGTTATTTTGCTCTGTGTTACTAAAAGAAACCGCGTCTTTTCACCAGCAAAAATACATTTTTCCTTCTAGCATAAATACATAACCTAGTTGTTGAGCGATTGAGCATGGCTATCGAGATTGATCGATAGTCCCGATAGTCGGCCCCGCTTATCGATAAGGGTTTTTCAATAGATTGGAGCATCGATTATGCTCGGATGACCATTAAAGGTCCTATGGGAGAGCAACAATACCTTCATTTATACACCAAACAAGGCTAGAGAAGACAGAAATAAACATCCACAAACAGTCAAATGGATACGGTGCTACATCCTTAGGCAACACACTTAGTTATAAAAGTCCACAGAAAATAAGACACAGACATTTACTATCCTGTCTTAGTACCACATGCCTGACCCATTAAACCTGCAATCACCCACATATAAAAAAAGTTGCCAGAAGGCGTATATTGAACCAACATGTTACTTGAACTGGACATTGAATATCCCTGTCCTGGAACGCAGCATGAGCCCCAAACCTGCTTGAATGACCCCCACATTTTAAAAAGTGCCGCAAAAAGGATCTTTCAACACCATTTTAGTTTCACTGGACAATGACTATACCTGTACCTGGGCCAAACAGCATGAGCCCCAAACCTGCATGACCCCCACATTTAAAAAGTGCCGGAAAAAGGAGTCTTTCAACCACCAATTTTAGTTTTGAACTGGACAATGACTATACCTGTCCCTGGGCCACACATGAGCCCCATACCTGCATGACCCCCACAATTTTTTAAAAAAGTGCCGGAAAAAGGAGTCTTTTCAACCACCATTTAGTTTCGTCACTGGACATTGACTATAATATACCTGTCCCTTGGGCCACAGCATGACCCAGGGCCGGAGTTACAGTGGAGCGGTGAAAGCCCAGGCTTGCGTCCGTCATCTATTATAACATGCAAGGTTTAAAATGCCCCTTGAAGGACCAGCAACGAAAACTGGTCCTGCCTGAAGCCAGAGAGCGGAAGCGGAAGTGTGAGAACTCCAGCCTTCTCTGTACACAGTCAAGTACCTGGGTAGCGCTTGCCCCTCCGTAATGAGTGTGGACCAATTGAGCTTCACTTGGAAATACTGGTGGTTTAACGCTCCCTGTTACATCCCAGGTGCCTCTTATCTAGGCATTCCTTTTTCTCATTTTACTCAACGGCTGGAGGAAATGGTCCACTGTACTTTGTTCTCGTCCGTGGAGCCTCCCTACTCCATGTCCACTGAATAAACCTACATCTGGTCAAGTATTCCCTGTACTCCCTTGTACAATTCAGAGGAATTTTTTTAACAGCCTATTTTTGTACATGCAAGTTATTTAGTACTTTTATTCTTAGAAAACACATTTTTAAAAATAGGATGGAATCCCACCATGTCTTATTTCTCTTTTTTCATTGTATTATATGGGTTGTCTCAATGACAGGGATTGATAGCTATGTTAAAGAACTTAGCAAAACAAGTCATTTTGCAATATTTGTCAATTAACAGTGTCCTACCTATTTCCTGTTTCTGACAGCACCATCACCCTTGAGCCACTCTTGACAATTCTGAAGAACAAATGGTCAGTTAGTGAAACAACATTTTTTTTAGAATCGGACCTGTAGTATAGCTGCATGACACAGCAAAAAGCCCCCAAAAATTCAAAGCATGACCCTTGAGCCACTTTGGTCCAATTGTGAAGAACAAATGGTCTGTTAGAAACAAACATTTTTTAAGAATAGACCTGTAGTAAAGCTGCATGTCATCAGCAAAATGCCCCAAAAATCAAAGCATATGACCCCTGATGCCACAATGGTCAATTGTGAAGAACAAAGGTCTGTTAGAAACAACTTTTTTTATAATAGGACCTGTAGTATTGCTTGCATTTCAAAGCAGCATGACCCCAAAAAAATATAAAAATGACTTCTAACCACTGTTTTAAAAATTGTGAGGGAAAATGCCACTTAGAAGCCAAATTTCTGTACAATGGACCATGATGATTTGCTGTATCTCACAGCTACAGACCCCAAAAAATTATAAATATACTTCTTCAGCCACTATTTAAAAATTGTGAGGAGATAATTGCCACTTAGAAGCCACATTTTTCTGTTTCCAAGAGGACGCATAATTATAGCTGTAATCTCCACAGCAACATGACCCCAAAAAATTATAAATATGACTTTCTCAGCCACTTATTAAAAATTGTGGAGGGAGAAAATGCCACTTAGAAGTCACATTTTCTGTTCCAAAGGACCATGATTATTCTGTGTCTCACAGCAACATGACCCAAAAACAATGACACGGCGAAAAACTTCATTAAGATAAAGTGAGTATATGGAATACGGAGTTGTTATGAAACCTTGCTGTCTTTAACATTCTCCTCAACAGCAAAAACCAGCAAAATGACTATTGGGAAATAGAGAAATAAAATTGCAGTAATAAATATCATTTTTAAAAAAAGTTTTCAAGAGGGACCATTTCTGTTTGAAAAGAATGTGAAGTAGACTGGCAACAAGATCGGTGACCTCGGCAAATGGTGGCCACAACATCAACAGAGATCCATGCCTGATTCATCTTGATGAAAGTCAAACGATCCAATTATCGTGGAAAGCCGGCATGCGTTGGTCTGAAATGACTCCTCCAGCTGTGCAGAAGTCCGCTCAAGATATGATGCAGGCTGCTGGCGAGGACAACACCCTCTATATGGCGTGACGAGCCAGCACGCGGCCAATCGTCATATGGATACCCAAAGTCTATTGGGTCCGAACACATGCAAAAACATCGGTGTTGAGTACGCAGATAGTCGTGCCCATATCCTTAAAGCTTATATCTGTGGTTGGATTGTTGTGCCCTGCATTGCATGCGTTTGGGAGGTGGTAAACAAAGAATTGCCAAGAAGTCACCCCATTAGCTCTCTGCCACCTTGCCTGCTGCAGCCCCGCTACGCCTACTTGGCACTCTACTACTGCTGTCACGACGCTGATGTTGTTCCACCGTGAACATTTGGGGAACGTGAACCACGAACAGGATGTCTCCAGATGATCAATCAGCAAGGACTTCCATTTCCTGCATTTTACTCTCTATAATTGGTTGGGTGGAAAGGAAAGTGCTGATTTTTGATTTTGTACCGGGATCCGGAGTTGGACCACCCAGTAACTTTGTTCATTTTGATGGCCATTAATGCGAGATCATGTTGGAGGAAAGGGGGCATCCAAGCACTCAATGTGTAGATGGAGCGCTGTGATTTTCCCAACCTCTGGGTCCGAGGGGCACTAGCAAACTGATTTTCTCATCTCCTCTCCGCCTTCAAATTTCTGCGCCAACCTCTTTCCAAGGCAGGGACCCTCGGTAACATCGTGTCTAGGAATACAATCCTCCTTCCTCCTACCTCCTCCTCGCTCGGCTCCTCCGGCAAAGCTTCAAACACAGCCCTCGACTTTCCTTGGATGATGCTACCCTGAGAGCTGATGCGCCACCTTAGCAACTAGCTCTAGACCCGAACCACGCCTAATGAAGACCGATGAAATTGTTTAAACTGTCGGGCCTTTGTGGATTTGAGACGGAGCGAAAGGCACCGTGCCGCATCTGTGTCCGTCTCCTCCTCCGTCGCTGGCGGGGACCTGTTGTTTCAGAGTGTCCAACGATCGTTCAGAACTAAGATCACCACAATGCCTCATGTTGACAATGGCATTGTCCCGCACGTGAACCAATTTGGGTGGCTTCTTTCAACTGGCAAGGATTGTGCAGAGCTCTTCATTACACTGCCTCCCACTCCTTCGTGGATCAACACCCCAAGGTCGTACCGCTGCTTGTCAGGCCATGTGCACTTCGAACAATGCGTATGGCATTCGCGCTGCTCGCCACAATCGCTGGAAGCAATGTGTGGGGGTGGAATTTTCCAGCGTGTTGCCAACTCAACACAGAGACGGTGAACGGGAGGGCCAAGCTGACGCTGCAAACGCAGCCAGGCGGGACGAAGCAGGTGCGAACGGCGGAAGGCAAACCTCAGACCTCGAGCCTTTTCGCAGGCAGTCCAACCGGGTAGCTCTTTATAAATTTCTGGACGACAAGTTCATGACATGTGCCAAGGCAAGGAATGTCTCCTGCTAACGATCTTAAGGGCCGGCCGAGCAGATTTCGCCCCGTTTATCGCACACACCCTTGCCCTGGCCCAAGGTTCTTGTCACCAGCCACGCTCTGCTCGTTGCTTAGAGCCGTCCACAAGCTCCTGACCTTGTGTGGACGTCCGTCCAAGGCCGATTAATTTCAACACGGCCTGGTGTCTCTGGGCACGGGATGCCACCAGTGGACCTGGGGGGAAAGAGGCCTGCACCATTCCTTCCTGCTGTTTTTGAAGAGCGTGCCGCGAGCCCTGAGAGCCCCGTCACACCCCAGAGACATCCACCCAGCTTCAGCATTGAGCTGTCACAGAGATAATAGCGCCTTGTCCGTGCTTACTATGTCCAAGTGTCGTGGTCAGAAGGACTTTCCGACACAGATGCCAGACAAACGCGCTTGAAAAATTTTAGATGACACCGTGGGCTGGCCAGGGCAGGGACGGCTTTTTTCTGGCAAAGAAATGCTGCTCGTGCATCTGGTATTGGGGGCAAGCGAGGGCCATGATTGTGGCGGAACCCATCTGTGTCCCACCAGACGGAAAGGCAAACATTTCCAAGGCAAAAGCCTGGCATGCCGACATTCAGGCTTTTGGCTTTGGGAAGTTTGGGTTTAAGTAGTGTTTCTTCTGCTCCCAAACCTGTAAACAGAAGGCTGGCTGCTAGACTGGCCGCTGTTACCGGCGCGGTCGTCAAACTGGCGGAAGGAGAAGGGGTAGTGATGGGTCTCTGGTGTGCTGGTGTAACTCGGCGACGGTGGAGGCTGAAGCGGAAGGCTGATCCCTGATCAATGACTCTGAGAAACATGGGCAGCAGAGGAAAACGCTTGGTGGTATGGCGGAGGAGGAGCGAGGCGAGACAGAGGGTGTGACAGTGGTTGGCAGGCCCGGCATCGGTCTGGCCTTTTTTTGCCAAGAGTTCCCTCCATTACAACTCAATGCATTCGCTGCATGTGACTAGACAAGTTTGGTGGTGGTTAAACCCACTTAAGCTTCTTGCCTCTACTTATGCGTTTACTGCAAAGGCGGCATATGAGACATCGCTGGTGTGAATCAGAGGCTTGCTCAAAGAAGGCCCAGGCTTGAGAGTCCCTGGACCTTTTTTGACGCGATAACGAGGAGCGGGTTTGGCTGGCGGAATCATATCATCGGACTTCTTGCGACCGCCCTCCTCCCTTTTTGGTGCGGACCCCCGTTATGACACTACCCCATCGTCTTCCTCCTCTTCTTGTCCCACTGATGAAGCGCATAGTCAGCAAGCAAATTCTGCGGAAAAACCCAGATGGATCCTCAAAGGTCGTCATCATCAATCATCCTCAACACAGGTGACTTGGTCGTCCCTGTCTTCTGCATCCAGAAGCTGCGGCTACAACAAGGGGCACTGCAAGAGGCTTGCCGACCCGCCCTGGATTTTTGCCGATTGACCGGGCTTCCTTCCTTCACCTTCTCTGATGCATCAAGTAACTGGGCGTCAGAGCAGACTAAATCATCCTCTTTGATCTTTAACTGGCCTTCTGACCCCAACCCAGCATTTTTGTCATCAAAGAGGTCGTTCAGACAAATGGAATAATCCCACAGTGTGGGTACGAACGAGTTGACATAGGAGGCTGCTTCATGGTGGACGGATGCAGATGATGCTGATTGACGACAGTTGTGGCCGTGACTGCGAGGACGAGGAGGTAAGAACTAGGCTAGAATGCAGTGCATTAACCACTGAAGGGACAGAATGGCGACGATGTTTCGTTACTTAGATTCACAAGGCCCTACCCACGATGGACAGGCCTGACGGTCCTGCAACTACTTATTATCCCGCTGGCATGCGTGGTTGTCGCCATCACTGGAAGGTAGCACCTTCTCGACCTCGTAACTCTAACCATCCATGTGCTACCCCCCTCTTTGCTACGCTTACCACTTGCATTTCGCTCCAATGTTCAAATTAGAAAAATTTGAGAAGGTAATGGAATAGTTTTGGAAAGTCTCTTATAAAAAGACGGCAAATCACAGCTATTCTCAAATCCCTCTATCACAACAAAATTCTGGATTCAAATTTTAACGCAAGTGTCTATCAACAAATCTGGACTGCAAAAGTCCAAACAACACGTATCTGTTATGTTTTTGGTTATAAAAAACTGTATTTTTGGCACCTTTCATTCACCTGTGGTGAATATAGAATTGCTGTTTTAAAGATTTTCGTAGATGCTGCGTCAATAACAGTGCTTGGGTGCGCAAAAAGTCAAAAACACGTAATATTATGTTTTGATATAATAAACGTATTAATTGCACCTTTCAATTCATCCTTTGGTGAATATTAGAATTGCTTGTTTTAATTACGTAGATGCTGCGTCAATGAACAGTGCTGGTGGCGCAAAATTCAAAAAAAAAACCCCAACGTAACTGATATGTTTTGATATAATATAGACGTAAATTTTTTGCAGCCTTATCAATTCACCTGTGGTGAATATAGAAATTTGCTGTTTTAAAGATTTACGTAGATGCTGCCTCAATGAACAGTGCTGGGTGCGCAAAATACAAAAAACACGTAACGTTATGTTTGATAAAATAAACGGTATTTTTTTCACCTTTCAATTCACCTGTGGTTAATATAGAATTTGCTTGTTTTGAAGATTAACGAAGATGGTCCTGCCTCAATGAACAGTGCTGGGTTGCGCAAAAGGTCAAAAAAAAAACACGTAACTGTAATGTTTTGATATAATAAACGGTATTTTTTTGCACCTTTCAATTCACCTGTGGTGAATATAGAATTGCTGTATTAAGATTTACGAAATGCTTGCGTCAATGAACATGCTGGGTGCGCAACAAAGGCCAAAAAAACGTAACTGGTTTATGTTTTGATATAATAAACGTATTTTTTGCACCTTTCAATTCACCTGTGTGAATATAGATTTTGCTGTTTTATAAAGATTTACGTAGAAGCTGCGTCAATGAACAGAGCATTGGGTGCGCCAAAAGTCAAAAAACACGTAACTGTTATGTTTTGATATAAAAACAGTATTTTTTTCAACCTATTCAATTCACCTTTGGTGAATAAGAGATTGCTGTTTTTAAGATTTACGTAGATGCTGCGTCAATGAACAGAGCTGTGGTGCGCAAAAGTCAAAAACACGTAACTTCCTGTTTTATGTTTTTTGATATAATAAACGGTATTTTTGCACCTTTCAATGTCACCTTTGGTGAATATAGAATTGCTGTTTTATTAAGATTTCACGTAGATGCTGCGTCAGTGAACAGTGCTGGGTGCGCAAAAAGTCAAAAAACAGTAACTGTTATGTTTTGATTTAATAAACAGTATTTTTTGCAACCTTTCATTTCACCAGTGGGTGAATATAGAATGCTGTTTTAAGATTTACGTATATGCAGCGTCCATGAACAGTGCTGGGTGCGCAGAAGTCAAAAAAACACTTAACGTAATGTTTTGATATAATAAACGGTATTTTTTGCACCTTTCAATTCACCTATGTGTGAATATAAATTGCTTGTTTAAGATTTTACGTAGATGCTGCGTCATGAACAATGCTGGGGCGAGTCAAAAGTCAAAAACACTAAAACACTGGTTATGTTTGGATATAATAAACTTACTCTTTGCACCTTTCAATTCACCTGTGTGGATATAGAATTGCCTGTTTTAAGATTTACGTAGATCCTGCGTCAATGAACATGCCTGGCGGGTGCGCAAAAGACAAAAAACACGTAACGTTATGTTTTGATATAAAAATGGTATTGTTTGCACCTTTCAATTCAATTCACCTGTGGTGAATAAAGAATTGCTTTGTTTAAGATTTACGTAGATGCTGCTGCGTCAATGACAGTGCTGGGTACGAAAAGTCAAAAACACGTAACTGTTATGTTTTGATTAATGAAACTGTATTTTTTGCACCTTTCAATTCACCTGTGTGAATTAGAATTGCAGTTTTAAGATTTTAACGTAGATGCTGCGTATTCCCCCAAAAAAAATGAACAGAGCAGGGTTCGCAAAAAGTCGAAAACAACGTAACTGTTAGTTTTGATATAATAAACGGTATTTTTTTAGCACCTTTCAATTTCACCAGAGGTGAATATAAATTGCTGTTTTTAAGATCTTCGAAGATGCTGCGTCAATGAACATGGCTGGGTGCGCAAAAGTCAAAAAACACGTAACTGTTATGTTTTGATATAATAAACTGTATTTTTTGCACCTTTCAATACACACCTGATTGGTGAATATAGAAATTCTGTTTTAAGATTTACAGTAGATTGCTCGTGCTCAAGAACAGTGCGGGTGCGCAAAGAGGCCCCAAAAACACTAACTGTGATTTTTCGTACGATACACGGTATTTTTTGGGCAACAAACAACCTGTGCTGACTACAAGATTGCTGTGGTTTTGGTAATTTAAGTGCAAGGTGGATATATCAACAGTCACAGGTGTATGATGGGTAAAATTGAACACCTATCCTGAAATGTAATATACTGATAATAAAAGTGGTTTTTGCATCTACAAAGAGACCTGCAGTTACAGAAATTATGTTTATCTCAATATAAGTTTAGGCTGCCCAATATTCAGGAAATATTTCAATAGCCAAACTGTAATAATAAGATATTCCCACTACAATGTCTACACTAATTCTTTGGTTGAATTTATCCCATTTCTTTATAGATAGAGCTTGTCTGTGTTCGCCCGTGGGGGCCCCCCCGCTTCCCACCCGCCGTGAATTTGAAAACAAGCGTAGATTGCTCGCTTTAAATATTCTCTAGCTAACTACATAAAATGTTCAAAATCTCTAATCTAACTAAATTGGATTGAAGGATCACAGCTAATAGTAGAGGTTAATCTGTGCATGAATAGACTAATTTCCGCTGAGCTTTTGGCCACAGGCATAGCGCAGTCCTATCCCTATGAGAGACGCTGAGAGACCACTGAGGCTGAAACCAGGAAACAGCTGTTCTATGTAAACGAGGTCATGTGATTTTTCCCACCAATCGCAACCATAAACGACATCCCAGTCAATGACGTCGCACACACATCTCACACCTGCTCTATTTTGAAATCTCATTTGCTGGCCGCCAAAATTACAGGAAGCGCCGAAAAAGGCGCGAGCTTAATAATGACGGCACAGATTTTAACCTTAATTTATCGCATGATCTGGAAAGTTTTGGATCACCATAAAAACCTTGCCGATTTCAACTTTGGTCGATAAAAATCCGCTCAACAACATTCATAAGCCGAAGGTTAATTACAAGGTTTTTTCTCATGTGTTGTGTAGCATAAAATACACGTCATTGTAACATGCACAAACTGGTAGTTTTTTGGCAGCCTCAATTCCTTTTTGGCACAATTTACATTCAGGGTAATTAAGTGGTTGTCTTTCTGCTTTTGTTGTGACTAAAAGAAACCGTCCTTTTTCCCATCCCGGCAAAAAAAAGACATTATTTGCCTGTACATAATTCACACCGTAGGTTAATTACAAGTTTTCTCTTCTGTGTACTCTGGTAAAATACACACCATTGTAACACGCTACAAAGCTGGTAGTTTTTTGGCTGCTTCAATTCTTTGCGCAATTTACATCCAAAATTAACTAAGTCTTTTTCTGTGCAGTTGTACTCAGTAAAATAAACTTTGTTTTTTCACCCGCCACAGAAGAAATTCTGTAGCATAGTTCATATCTAAAGGTTACTAAAGCCTGTTTGTGCCTTATTATTCAGTAACAATACACAGCAGATTTTTAAACGCACATACAAGTCAATTTTTCCTGCCCATTTTTGTGGAGCGCAATTTATATCCAAGGGTTTACCCAAGCTTCTTAGTGGGTTCATTTGTGAGTCAAATATAGGGTGTGTATTTACCATATACAGATATCTTCAGCAAACAGTGTCTGTAACATTTTAGAACTAACAGTATGTCAGACAAAGAGGGGCAGGCTCTTCACCAGCGAGTGGTAGTGGCACAAACATCCTGGGAGCAGCCCAAAGGTTGCAGCACAGCAAGGGAAATTGCAGCAGGGGGTCACTCCGGTGGAGGCCACAACTGCCGCTGTCCATCTAGCGGCCGTGTGCTGACTACACCAAGGGTTCCTTGATTGGTTTGACTAGGTCATCCACATCCTCCCAGATAACATCTGACAACCCCATGCCAAGAGTCGGGTGGATCGTGCAGAACACAACCCTTCAGTTGGCATGGCCCGGGAGCGGGTCCAGGCGGCCCTCACCATGTCCTCAACCCCTCTGTCCACATCTCGGTCCCTCAGCCAGAGATCTACTATGTGGTCTGGGCCCTCACGCCACTATATAGCGTAGATTGAACAATTTGAGGAAGGCATTCAGCAGCTATTTGGCAGCAGAAGAAATGGGGCCAATATCCCCCATGCTTCTTGCAGTTGGCCGCAAAGGATAGATGTGGAGAAGTGGCATGGCAGGTCACGTGTGAGGGTCACCCCTCTGCTTACCAAGACCAGGAGATGAAGGACAGCAGTGACGATGAAACACAAATAGGGAAATAATTTTGGTGATGTAGCCGACCCGCACTTGGGAGCCGGGTGAAGCAAGGGCTTCATTATCGCAGAGAAGAGGGCGTCAGCTTGCGCGTCAGGCAACGGCGCCGCAAGTGGGTTGTTGTGGCCGTGAGTCAGCAGGATAGCAGCAGTGTGAGGTCGGGAGCCAAGCGGCCACGGGGTAGAAAACCCGCTTCGCAGGTCCAAGAAAGTAGCGGCACAGGGGCTCCGCGAGGCAGCGGCGGCAGTAGTCACTCAGTGCGGAGCGTTGGCGGTAAAATCAGCTACTCGGCGGTGTGGCAGTTCTTTGCTAAGACACCGGAGGAGCCGAATATGGGTATATGCAGAATCTGTGGGCAGAAAGTGAAGCGTGGCCAGGGAAATTACGTTGGCACCACGGCCCCGTGTCAACACATGCAGCGTCACCATCCGGTGGCCTGGGAGAAACGTCGCTGAGATGTGGTGGTCCATCCTGCCGCCGCAGCAGCAGCCAGTGGCACGCATGCCATTACAGCCAGTCAAGGCTCCACCACCTCTGGAGAAGGGAGCTGTTTCTCTTTGCCATCATCTCCCGCTCCGGATGCTCCTGCTCCTGTGTCATTGTGCCACTCTGTGGCCTACTTCTGTTTTTGCCACCTCTAGAATGTCATTGTGCCACTGCCTGACCTCATGCTGCTGCTGCCGTGCCCTCCACACTGTATCATTGTGCCACTCTGTGGCCTACTCCTCTTTTTGCCACCTCCAGAATGTCATTGTGCAACTGCCTGAGCTCATGCTGGTGCTTCTGTTGATGCTGTCAACTCCACACTGTCTCATTGTGCCATTCTCTGACCTCATGCTGCTGCTGTTGTTGCTGCTGTGCCCTCCACACAGTGTTATTGTGCCACTGTCTGATCTCATGCTGCTGCTGCTGTGACCTCCACACTGTGTCACTGTGCCACTCTGTGGCCTACTCCTGTTTTTGCTACCTCCAGAATGTCATTGTGCCACTGCTGACCTCATGCTGCTTCTGCCGTGACCTCCACACTCTGTCATTGTGCTACTCTGTGGCCTACTACTGTTTTGCCACCTCCAGAATGTCATTGTGCCACTGCCTGACCTCATGCTGCTGCTGCCGTGCTTCCACACTGTGTCATTGTGCCACTCTGTGGCCTACTCCTGTTTTAGCCACCTCCAGAAGGTCATTGTGCCACTGCCTGACCTCATGCTGCGGTGGCTGCCGTGACATCCACACTCTGTCATTGTGCCACTCTGTGGCCTACTACTGTTTTGCCACCTCCAGAATGTCATTGTGCCACTGCCTGACCACGTGCTGCTGCTGCCGTTTACCTCCACACTGTGTCATTGTGCCACTCTGTGGCCTACTCCTGTTTTTGCCACCCTCCAGAATTTCATTGTGCCACTGCCTGACCTCATGCTTCTACTGCCGTGCCCTCCACACTGTGTCATTGTGCCACTCTGTGGCCTACTCCTGTTTTTGCCACCTCCATAATGTCATTGTGCCACTGCCTGACCTCATGCTGCTGCTGCTGTTGATGCCATCACCTCCACACTGGGTCATTGTGCCACTCTCTGACCTCATGCTGCTTCTGTTGTTGCTGCCGTGCCCTCCACACTGTGTCATTGTGCCACTCTCTGACCTCATGCTGCTGCTGCCGTGACCGCCACACTGTGTCATTGTGCCACTCTGTGGCCTACTCCTGTTTTTACCACCTCCAGAATGTCATTGTGCCACTGCCTGACCTCATGCTGCTGCTGCTGTTGATGCCGTCAACTCCACACTGTGTCATTGTGCCACTCTCTGACCTCATGCTGCTGTTGTTGCTGCCGTGCCGTCCACACTGTGTCATTGTGCCACTCTCTGACCTCATGCTGCTGCTGTTGTTGCTGACGTGCCCTTCACACTGTCATTGTGCCACTCTCTGACCTCATGCTGCTGCTGCCATGACCTCCACTCTCTGTCATTGTGCCACTCTGTGGCCTACTACTGTTTTGCCACCTCCAGAATGTCATTGTGCCACTGCCTGACCTCATGCTGCTGCTGCTGTTGATGCCGTCAACTCCACACTGTGTCATTGTGCCCCTCTCTGACCTCATGCTGCTGCTGTTGTTGCTGTCGTGCCCCCACACTGTTTCATTGTGCCACTCTCTGACATCATGCTGCTGCTGCCGTGACCTCCACTCTCTGTCACTGTGCCACTCTGTGGCCTACTACTGTTTAGCCAACTCCAGAATGTCATTGGGCCACTGTCTGACCACATGCTGCTGCTGCTGTGCCCTCCACACTGTGTCATTGTGCCACTCTGTGGCCTACTCCTGTTTTTGCCACCTCCAGAATGTCATTGTGCCATTGCCTGACCTCATGCTGCTGCTGTGGCTGCTGCCGTCACCTCCACACTGTGTCATTGTGCCACTCTCTGACCTCATGCTGCTGCTGCCGTGACCTCCACTCTCTGTCATTGTGCCACTCTGTGGCCTGCTACTGTTTTGCCACCTCCAGAATGTCATTGTGCCACTGCCTGACCTCACGCTGCTGTTACCATGCCCTCCACACTGTGTCATTGTGCCACTCTGTGGCCTTCTCCTGTTTTTGCCACCTCCAGAATGTCCTTGTGCTACTGCCTGACCTCATGCTGCTGCTGCCGTGACCTCCACACTGTGTCATTGTGCCACTCTGTGGGCTACTCCTGTTTTTGCCACCTCCAGAATGTCATTGTGCCACTGCCTGACCTCATGCTGCTGCTGCCATCACCTCCACACTGTGTCATTGTGCCACTCTGTGGCCTACTCCTGTTTTTGCCACCTCCAGAATGTCATTGTGCCACTGTCTGTCCTCATGCTGCTGCTGCTGCCGTAACCTCCACACTGTGTCATTGTGCCACTCTGTGGCCCACTCCTGTTTTTGCCACCTCCAGAATGTCATTGTGCAACTCTCTGACCTCATGCTGCTGCTGCCGTCACCTCCACTCTCTGTCATTGTGCCACTCTGTGGCCTACTACTGTTTTGCCACCTCCAGAATTTCATTGTGCCACTGTCTGACCTCAGCTGCGCTGCGTGACTCCACACTGTTCATTGTGCCACTCTGTGGCTTACTCTGTTTTAGCCACCCCAAATGTCATTGTGCCTCTGCCAGTCCTCATGGCTCTGCGTGACCTCCCCCAAATGTGTCAGTGCCCCTCGCTCCTACCCTGTTTTTGCCCTCCAGAATTAATGTGCCCCTGCCTGACCCTCATGCTGCTGTGCTGTTGATGCTGTCAAATCCCACTTCTTTGTGCCATTCTCCCCAGCTGTCTGTTGTTGCTGCGTGCCCTCCCCACAGTTTTATTTGTGCCACTTTCTGTTCTCATGCTGCTGCGCGTGCCTCCCACTGTTCATTGTGCCCCTGTGGGCCTACTCCGGTTTTTCCCCTCCGAATGTATTGTGCCCCTGCCTACCTAAGCTGTGTGGTGACTCCACACTCTGTCATTGTGCCACTCGTGGCCTACTACGTTTTTGCCCACCTCCAGAATGGGCATTGTGCCACTGCCTGACCTCATGCTGCTGCTGCCGTGACCTCCACACTGTGTCATTGTGCCACTCTGTGGCCTACTCCTGTTTTTGCCACCTTCAGAATTTCATTGTGCCACTGCCTGACCTCATGCTGCTGCTGCCGTGCCCTCCACACTGTCTCATTGTGCCACTCTGTCGCCTACTCCTGTTTTTGCCACCTCCATAATGTCATTGTGACACTGCCTGACCTCATGCTGCTGCTGCTGTTGATGCCATCACCTCCACACTGGGTCATTGTGCCACTCTCTGACCTCTGCTGTTTTGGCCACCTCCAAATTTCATTGTGCACTGTTGACCTCTGCTGCTGTCTGTGACACCCACAGTGTCATTGTGCCACTCTGTGGCTTACCCCTGTTTTGGGCCACCTCCAGAGTCATTGTGCCTCTGCCAAACCTCAGCGCTGCGCCGTGCCCCCTTCCACACTGTTCATTGTGCCCCTCTGGGGCCCTACTCCTGTTTTTGCCCCTCCAGAATTCATTGTGCCACTGCCTGACCTCATGCGCTGCTGCTGTTGATGCTGTCAACCCACACTGTCTCATTTGCCATTTCTGACCTCATCTGCTGCTGTTTTTTGCTGCTGTGCCCTCCACACTTTTTAATTGTGCCACTGTCTGTTCTCATCTGCTGCGCGTGACCTCCCACGTTCATTGTGCCACTCTGGGGCCCTACTCCGGGTTTTTTCCCCCTCCGAATGTATTGTGCCACGCCTGCCCTCATGCTGCCTCCCCGTGCTTCACATGTGTGATTGTGCCACTCTGTGCCTACTCCTTTTTAGCCCCCTCCAGAATGTCTTTGGGTGCCCGCCTCCCTCATGCTTGCTGCCGTGACATCCACACTCTGTCATTTGCCACCTTGGCCTACTCTGTTTTGCCACCTCCAAATGCATTGTCCCACTGCCTGACCTCATGCTGCTGCTGCCGTGACCTCCACACGTGTCATTGTGCCACCCCGTGGCCTACTCCTTTTTTGCCACCTCCAGAATTTCATTGTGCCACTGCCGCCTCATGCTTGCTGCCGTGCCCTCCAAAACTGTCTCATTGTGCCCCCGTCGCCTATCCTTTTTTGCCACCTCCTTTAATGTCATTGTCCCACGCCTGACCTCATGCGCTGCTGCTTTGATGCCACCCCTCCACAGGGTCTTTGTGCCACCCTGACCTCATGCGCTTCTTTTGTTGCTGGTGCCCTCCACACTGTGTCATTGTGCCACTTCTGACCTCAGCTGGCTCCCGGGCCCGCCACATTTTGTAGTGCCACTCTGTGGTACTCCTTTTTTACCACCTCCGAATGTCATTGTGCCACGCCTACCTCATCTCGCTGCTGTTATGCCGTCAACTCCACACTGTGTCATTGGCCACTCTCGACCTCAGCGCTGTTTTTTGTGCCGTGCCCTCCACACGGCATTGGCCACTCTCTGACCTCATGCGCTGCTGCTTTTGAGCCGAAACTCCACATTGTGTATTGTGCCACTCCTACCTCATGCTGCTGCTGTTGTTGCTGACGTCCCTCCCCACGTCATTGTCCCACCTTGACCTAGTGCCTGCTGCCGTGACCTCCCTCTCTTCTTTTGTCCACTCTTTTTCCTACTACTGTTTTGCCACCTCCAGAATGTCATTGTGCCACTGCCGACCTCATGCTGCTGTCTTTTGAAGCCGTCAACTCCAAACGTGTCATTGTCCCCCTCTCTGACCTCATGCTGCGCTGTTTTGCTGCCGTCCCCTCCCACTGTTTCTTGTGCCACTCTTGACATCATGCTGCTCTGCCCGTGACCTCCACTCTTGTCTTGTGCCCACTCTGGGGCCTTACTGTTTAGCCAAACCCAAAATTCTTTGGGCCACTGTCTGACCTCATGCTGCTGCTGTGTGCCCTCCACACTGTGTCATTGTGCAACTCTGGGGCCTATCCTGTTTTTTGCCACCTCCAGAATGTCATTTTTCCATTCCCTACCCAGCTGCTGTTGGTTTGCTGCCGTCACCTCCACACTGTGTCATTTCCCCACTCTCTACCTCATGCTGCTGTGCTGTGACCTCCACTCTCTGTCATTGTGCCACTCTGGGGCCTGCTCTGTTTTGCCCCCTCCAGAATGTCACTGTGCCACGCCGACCTCATGCTGCGTTACCATCCCTCCAAACTTGTCATTGTCCCCTTGGGCTAATCCTGTTTTTCCACCCCCAGAAAGCATTGTCCACTGCCTGCCCTCAGGGCTGCTGCTCCCGTCCCCCTCCACAGTGTCATTTGCCATTGTGGCCTACCCTTTTTTTGGCTCCTCCGAAATGCATTGTCCCTTTCCCAAACCTCATTTTGTGCCCCTTGACTCCAACGTTCTTTGTGCCACTACTTGGCCTACCCCCTTTTTTGCCACCTCCAGAATGTCATTGTCCACTGTCTGCCTCAGCTGTGGTGCTCCCAATAACCCCCCACACGGGGTTCATTGTGCCACCTGTGGCCCACCCCTGTTTTTGCCCCCCTCCAGAATGTCATTGGCAACTCTCTGACCTCATGCTGCGCTGCCGTCACCTCCACTCTCTGTAATGTCACCTGGGCCTACAAACGTTTTGCCACCTCCAGAATGTCATTGTGCCACGTTGACCTCAGCGCTGCTCCCGTGACATCCAACTGTGTCTTTGGCCCTCTCTGGGCTTACCCCTTTTTTAGCCCCCTCCTAAGCACTGTGCCACCCCAACCTCACTGTGCTGCCGTGACCTCCACACTGTGTCATTGTCCCCACTCTGTGGCCTACCCTTTTTTTTGCCCCCCTCCAGAATGTCATTGTGCAACTGTCGCCCTCATGCTGCGTGGTGTGGCCGTGACACCCACGGTGTCATTGTGCCACTCTGTGGCCTATCCTTTTTTGCCCCCTCCAAATGCATTTGCCACTTCTGACCTCATCGCGGGGGCTGCCGTCCCCATCCCACCTGTCATTTAATGTTGCCACCTGAGCTCTCAGTTGTTTTCCGCTTTCGTGGCATGATTTATCAGGCTACTTCCCGCTGAGTTTTTGGCCATTTTTGCCCTCAAAATGCCCAGGTAATTTTATATGAACGATTTAAAGCGGTGGCAGTCATGTGGTGTATACTAAAAAAAAACAGTATGAAGATAAACCAAGCTCCCTCTGCATATTTAAGCCTGGCAAAACTTCTACAGCACCCTGCAGGGTTGTGCACCTGGAAATAGCTGTTTTTTTAACGTGATTCGTCCCGAAGTAATTCGGACCAAAACGAATTTTGACGGAAAATTTGGCGAAGTGACCGAATCAAATATTTGAGAAATTCGCCCATCTCTAATTACAATCCAGATGCAAAATGACTGTGGACTATTGTAATTAACTGGGATTTTGTTGCTAATGATTCCACAATGTTTTAGTCAACACTGAGTGATTCCATAATTTTCCACTAATTGATCTAGAAAAATTTATATTTTATTACCAAAAATATTTTACTTCCATTTGTTTGAGATTTGTTTTATGAAATGCTCAGAAACCATCTTCAAAGTGTTGTGTTGTAATTGAGCCCCCAGTAAAAAAAGATTTTTTTGTGTGTAGCGAATGTTCCCCCTAAAGAAGCGGTGAATAGAAAATGGCCTTTTTTAAATGATACCCAAAATGATGATCGACTGACTGAACATCATACAGTTTCATGTCTATAGAAACTCTGCTTCTGCAAGATGCACATAATCTTGCCGTGAGAAATATTGTATGTTATATTTCAGATAAAGTGCTCCACAATATTAAAACAGTTTTGATATATGTTAGCTGAACACATGGATGCACTGAGGGGTTTTATCAATAAAACTACATGTTATGAGGCTTTTTATTTTGTCCTTAGGGTCCATTCCCATGTTCAGGTTGTAGATGTAGCTTTTGAATCTAAAGCCAAGAATAGATTTAGAAATGGAAAAATTCTTAGTAGTTTTTTTTAATACGAATCCTACATTTATGATCTGTTTCTGGGTTTGGCTTAAAAAACTGCATCTAAAAACCTGAATATGGGAACATACCCAAAATATAAACATAACCTTTATCCATTATAATGAACCTTTAGGGCCATTTCATATAATATGAATTTGCAATAGGCAAATCTAAGGTGTATCTTATAGGTAACACACGGCAAAAATCTGCAGATGAAATAGATTTATACTACAGATCGGCATTGTCCTGTTGTAATCCAATGGAGTTAATCAGTGGCTTTGCAGTATGTAATTGGCATCAATGAAAATGCTGTGAATTTTGAAATCCATGTCTGATACATTATTATTATACACTGAATTTCATGGAATGTGTGAATAGGACATAAAATATATTCGCATTGCATGCACGGTTCTTATTGAATTTTGTCAGGAGTTAGGTTTGTAATGTACATTGAAACCCTGACAGAATCTTGGTCATGTAAACATGGCGTAAAATAGTCCAAACTCAGTAAGAATAATTAGGTAAGAAGATCAACTGATTTTGCCTGATCCTTTTTTGGTTCTATATTTTGTAAGTCTTATGTGATTTTAGGATTGGACTAATAACCACTGTACTATTCTGCAGATAATATAACTAGAGATGGGCGAATTGATCATAACGAAGTGGAATTCCTTTAGAATTTCAGGAAAACTTCGGTTCGGAACGAAGTCGAACTTTGGGGTACTTCGCGTGAACGAAGTGTGCTTTTGATTGATAAAATGGCTGCGAGCACATGGCGTTACATAGGGCAAAGAACTCTGGGAGGAAGAAGGGCATAGCCTGCATGACATGTGCAGAGATGAAGCCAATCAGAGACCGGCGGGATTCTGTGATGTCTGCTGCTGTGGTGACTAAAAGAAACCGCTTTTTTCACCGCCAAAAAATACATTTTTCCTGTAGCATAATTCACAAGCGAAGGTTAATTACAAGTTTTCCTCTTGTTGTGTAGGGTAAAAAACACGCCATTGTAACACGCTACAAAGCTCGTAGTTTTTGGTTGCTCAATTCTTTTGCTCAATTTGCATCAAAGGGTCAATTAAGCGTTGTTCTGCTGTTGTGGTGACTAAAATAAACCGTCTTTGTCACCGCCAAAAAATACATTTTTCCTGTTGCATAATTCACAAGCGAAGGTTAATTACAAGTTTTCCTCTTGTTGTGTAGCGTAAAAAAACACACCATTGTAACACACTACTAAGCTCGTAGTTTTTGGTTGCTCAATTCTTTTGCGCAATTTACATCCAGGGGTTAATTAAGCGTTGTTCTGCTGTTGTGGTGACTAAAATAAGCCGTCTTTGTCACCGCCAAAATTACATTTTTCCTGTAGCATAATTCACAAGCGAAGGTTAATTACAAGTTTTCCTCTTGTTGTGTAGCGTAAAAAACACGCCATTGTAACATGCTACAAAGCTCGTAGTTTTTGGTTGCTCAGTTCTTTTGCGCAATTTACATCTAGGGGTTAATTAAGCGTTGTTCTGCTGTTGTGGTGACTAAAATAAACCGTCTTTTTCACCGCCAAAAAATTTATTTTTCCTGTAGCATAAATCCCAAGCGAAGGTTAATTACAAGTTTTCCTCTTTCCGCTACAAAGCTGGTAGTTTTTGGCTGCTCAATTCTTTTGCGCAATTTAAATCCAAGGGTTAACTAAGTATTTTTCTGCAGTTGTACTCAGTAAAAGAAACTTTGTTTTTCACCGCCACAGAAGAAATTCTGTAGCATAATTCATATCCGAAGGTTAATTAAGCCTGTTTGTGGTTTTATATTCAGTAAAATACACAGAGTTTTTAAACGGCACATACAAGTAAATTTTTCCTGGCCATTTGTGGAGCGCAATTTATATCCAAGGGTTACCCAAGCTTCTTAGTGGGTTCATTTGGAGTCAAATACAGGGTGTGTATTTATCATATACAGATAATCTCATCAAACAGTGTCTGTACATTTTAAAAACAAACAGTATGTCAGACAGAGATGTGGCAGGCTCTTCACCTGCGAGTGGCAGATGCACAAACATTCCTGGAGCAGGCCCAGGTCGCAGCACAGCAAGGGGACGTCGCAGCAGGGGTCACTCGGTGAGGCCACAACTGCCGCTGTCATCTAGCGGCCGTGTGTTGTTCAGCAACCCAATGGTTCTTGATTAGTTGACTAGGTCATCCACTTCCTCCCAGATGACATCTGACAACCCCAGCCAAGAGTCGGTGGGAACGTCAGACACAACCCTTAGTTGGCATGGCCCGGGAGCGGGTCAGCGGCCCTCACCTGTCCACAACCCGCCTCTGTCCTATCCGGTTCCCTCAGCCAGAGATCTACTATGTGGTCTGGGCTCAGCGCCACTATATAGCGAGGATGAACAATTTGAGGAGGGCAGTCAGCAGCTACTTGGCAGCAAAGAAATGGGGCCAATATCCCCTGCTTCTTGCAGTAGGCGGCAAAGTATAGATGTTGAGAGTGGCACCTCTGCATACCAAGACCGGTGATGAGGACAGCAGTGACGATGAAACACAAATAGATGATGATGTAGCCGACCGCACGTGGGAGCCGGGTGATGCAAGGGCTTCATCATCGTCAGGAGAAGAGGGCGTCAGCTTGCGCATCACTCAGCGGCGCAGCCAGCAAGTGGGTTGTGTGTCCGTGAGTCAGCAGGATAGCAGCAGTGTGAGGTCGGGAGCCAAGCGGCCACGGGGTAAAAAACCCGCTTTGCAAGTCCAAGAAAGTAGCGGCACAGGTACTCAGCGAGGCAGCGGCAGCAGTAGCGGTAAAATCAGCTACTAGGCGGTGTGGCAGTTCTAAGACACCGGAGGAGCCGAATATTGGTATATGTAGAATCTGTAGGCAGAAAGTGAAGCGTGGCCAGGGAGCTAACGTTGGCACCACGGCCCTGCGTCAACACATGCAGCGTCACCATCCGGTGGCCTGGGAGAAACGTGGCTCAGATGTGGTGGTCCATCCTGCCACCGCAGCAACAGCAGCAGCAGAAGGGAGCTGTTTCTCTTTGACATCAGCTCCCGGTCCAGATGCTCCTGCTCCTCGCTACTCATGGCGCCAGAAGTCGTTCAGCGAGGCGATTGCAGAGAGACAAAAGTATGCGTCCAACCATCCTAAGGTGCAGAAGCTGACCGTGCTCCTGTCCAAGTTGTTGCTACTGCAGTCCTTCCCTTTCCAAATGGTGGACTCTGCACCGTTAAGAGAACTAATGGCTTGTGCCGAGCCGAGATGGAGAGTTCCATGCCGTAATTTCTTTTCCAAAAAGGCAGTACCAGCACTTCATAAATAATTAGAACAGAAGGTGGGCCAGTCGTTGAGCTTATTGGTTTGTTCCAAGGTGCACGGCAGCGCGGGCGTCTGGAGCTGTAACTACGGTCAGGGCCAGTACATGTCCTTTACGGCCCACTGGGTGAATGTGCTTCCTGCCCAGGCACACCAACAACTTGGACAGGAGACGTCGCTTTCTCCTCCACGTTGTCAAACTGCGGCTCCTGCGCCAATTTCCTCCTCCTCCTCCTCCACCACCACCACCATCTCAGCCTCCACAAGTACTGCTCCATCATACCACATGTGTAGGGCACAGCGGTGTCACGCAGTTCTACACCTGGCTTGCCTTGGCGAACGAAGTCACACAGGGAAGGAACTGCTCCGTGTCATGCAGCAAGAAATCGATGTGTGGCTTTCTCCGCGCCAACTGCAAATCAGAACCATGGTGACGGACAATGGGAGTAACATGGTGTCCGCGCTGCACCGAGGAGGGATGGTCCATGCGCCCTGCATGGCGCATGTGTACAATCTGGTTGTGAAAAGGTTCCTGAAGTCTTTCACCGATCTTCAGAAGATTCTGAAAATGGCCAGGAAACTGTGCATGCACTTCATCCATTCCTACAAAGCCAGGAACACCCTCCTCGAGTTGCAGCGGCAGAACGGCCTCCCCCAACACACTCTGATATGCGATGTTTCCACCCGTTGAAATTCCAGCCTGCACATGTTGGACCGACTGTATGAACAGAGAAAAGCCATTAACGATTTTTTGATGATCCAGGTGGACAGGAGTACTCCCCTGTGTAACTTTGATGTCAGCCAGTGGCAGCTCATACATGACACCTGCCATTTCTTGTGGCCATTCGATGAGGCGACGTTATTTGTCAGTCGCCAAGACTACGGGAGGACGAACATCATTCCACTGCGTCATGTCCTTGCCGAGATGCTCAAAAATCTGACTGGGCAGGGGACTGGAGCCGTGGCGCCTACATCTCGTGGCCACATGAGTCCGGTGGGGACTGAACTGGAAGAGGAGGAGAGGACATTGGAGCAGAAGCATTGTCTGGTGAAATTAGTGGATTTTCTACCCAGGTGACATGAGAGGAGGAGCAGCTGGAGGAGGTAGATGGAGATGAGGAAGACGAGGCAGATGACCCGCAAGCACTGTTGCAGTATACAGTGGAGATGGAGGCAGGGAGCCCCTCTGAGTCACTTGCGCAGATGGCCCGCAGCATGCTGATTTGCCTGGCTAGTGACAGCCGAATAGTCAGCATCCGGCAGAGGGAAGACTTCTGGCTCTCCACCCTATTGGACCCTCGCTACTGGTCCAAAATGGGAGCCTTTTTCCCAGCTATTGAGAGGGAGGACAAACTCAAACACTATAGGGAAATCCTCCGTAGTCAGTTGGCCGCTGCCAAAGTGCGGCATCGTCCCTCATCTGACAGGTCTGACCGGGATGTTCTTCAGCACTCACGTACTACTGCCGTGGCTGGTGGGGGAAGGTGGCGGGGGTAGGAGCAGTACCAACTCCATCAGCAGCAACCTAAGTCTGGAGTCACTGATGAGCAGCTTCCTTCACTCACCTAGTGAGAAGGGCAGTCGCCAGCAGCAGCAGGACCTGGGGCAGACCCTGAACCAACAGGTGGTGGCCTACTTGGACAGCACTCTGCCACCCCAGTTAGAAGATCCGCTGGACTACTGGGCAGCCAAACTGGATGTGTGGCCGCAACTTGCCGAGTTTGCAGTGGAGAAGCTGTCCTGCCCGGCCAGTATTGTGGCATCAGAGCGGGTGTCCAGTGCGGCGGGGGCCATCGTTACCCCAAGGAGAACCCGCTTGTCCATGGGAAATGTGGAACGACTGACCTTTGTCAAGATGAATCAGGCGTGGATCGGCCAGGATTTCCACACACCAATGCCTTAGGCGTCAGACTACATCAGCCATGACGCCTCACCCAAACTGTGAGAAATGAGTCTGGGTTAAAACTACCTGCCTCAGCCACTAATCTGATGCCGCCAGCCGCCTGATGCCACACATCTGCTGACAGTTTCTCCATCTGCCACCAACCATCTTTACCATGGACTGGTATTGCCATCCACCTCCACCCTCTGTCATTATGCCACTTTATGACCTCATGCTGCTGCTGCTGGTGTCGTGAAATCCACACTGTGTCATTGTGCCACTCTCTGACCTCATGCTGTTGCTCCTGCCACCGTCACCTCCACTCTCTGTCATTGTGCCACTCTGTGGCCTACTCCAGTTTTTGCCACCTCCAGAATGTCATTGTGCCACTGTCTGACCTCATGCTGCTGCCGCCGTCACCTCCACTCTCTGTCATTGTGCCACTCTGTGGCCTACTACTGTTTTGCCTCCTCCAGAACATCATTGTGCCACTTTCTGACCTCATGCTGCTGCCGCCGTCACCTCCAATCTCTGTCATTGTGCCACTCTGTGGCCTACTCCAGTTTTTGCCACCTCCAGATTGTCATTGTGCCACTGTCTGACCTCATGCTGCTGCCGCCGTCAGCTCCACTCTCTGTCATTATGCCACTCTGTGGCCTACTCCTGTTTTTGCCACCTCTAGAATATCGTTGTGCCACTGTCTGACCTGCTGCTGCTGTTGATGCCGTCAACTCCACACTGTGTCATTGTGCCACTCTTTGGCCTACTCCTGTTTTTGCCACCTCCAGAATGTCATTGTGCCACTGTCTGACCTCATGCTGCTGCTGCCGTGACCTACACACTGTGTCATGGTACCATTGTCTGACCGCATGCTGATGCTGTGGCTGCTGCCGTGACCTACACTCTCTGTCATTGTGCCACTCTCAGACCTCATGCTGCTGTTGCTGTGGCTGCTGCCGTGACCTACACACTGTGTCATTGAGCCACTCTGTGGCCTACTCCTGTTTTTACCACCTCTAGAATGTCATTGTGCCACTGTCTGACCTCATGCTGCTGCTGCTGTTGATGCCGTCAACTCCACACTGTGTCATTGTGCCACTCTTTGGCCTACTCCTGTTTTTGCCACCTCCAGAATGTCATTGTCTGACCTCATGCTGATGCTGTGGCTGCTGCCGTCACCTCCACACTCTGTCACTGATGTTGCCACCTGAGCCCTCAGCTTGTTTTTTTCCAGCTGTCGCTGCCATGACTTTATCAGGCTACATTCTACCTTCAGTTTTTTGGTCAGTTTTGCCCAGGGAATTTTAGAGTGAAGCGATTCTAAGAGCGGCGACAGTCATCTGCGTGTCATACTAAAACACAACATTGTATGAAGACCAAACCAAGCTTCCTCTGCATTTTTAAGCAGGGAAATAGCTGTTTTTTAACGCAATTCGTCCCGAAGTAATTCGGACTGAATTTATTTTTGTCGGGAAATTCGGCGAAGTGACCGAACCGAATTTTTGAGAAATTCGCCCATCTCTAAATATAACTTTAAGCATCATCTTGATAATTAAAGTAGTAACTAGAGCTACTTGAAGAGTTCCATGTTCAGTTTGAGGTAACTTGTGAAAAATTTGGGTTTGTGATGTCCCAAACCTGAATTTCTATCTCTAACCTTAATCCTATCGCTGACCCTAAACATAACTTTGACCCAAAGCTTGAGTTAGCACTGTGGTTTTTCTTTTTAATACATGGGTTAATCTACTATTCGGCAGCACTCCCTGTTTATCAGACAATCTGACCTTTCTTTCGGTTCCTATAACATAACTTCTGGTTACAATAATTTAAGGGTTACCCTATATTCTGGTAACCAGAAGTGCAATTAGACTTGGAGTGCCACCAGGCCAGAATCACTTCAGAATGGAAATGAAGCTTGTAAAAAACATTGAAAACCTTAACAACAACTTAGGGTTAAGGTTGATTTTTGGCAATTTTCACCAAAATTTGATTCTGGCAACCTGAATTGAAATGCCTGTATTCAACTCCAATTTGACATTAAAAGCAACTAAATAAAAAGAAACGTAAGTAAGCACAACACCTCGTATAGAACAAAAAGCCCATTATATCAGTTAAAAAAAATTAGTTTACATTAAGGGCCACTGTATGAAAACTGTGTAGGTCTAAAATTCACTTTGTTGCCCATAGCAACCAATCAGAGAGCCCCTTTCATTTTTCCAGAGCATTAAATGAAATGAAATGAAAGGGGAGCTCTGATTGGTTGCTGTGGGCAACAAAGTGACTTTTAGACCTAGACACTTGTCATACATGTGTCCCTAAATGTTTTATATTTGCTGAAATTTGCTGTTATCTTGAAAATGTATCTGAAATATTGCCTTTACAGAAATAAGGTATTTCTCTTCCTTTTATATTTTTACTTTCTTTTGTCTAAATGTGTTAAAACATTTTATTCGGATCTTTCTTCGGGAATGCTACCAATTGACTCCTGCCTTAAATATAGACATATCTAAGGTATTTTGGTTAGATTTAAGAGAAATGTTTTAATTTTGACTTTAGATTTTGTCTTTCAGGGAATCTAACATTATTTTGACTAAACACTGGACAGGTTTTCATCACATTAGGCTGAAATTGCTAAATTCCCAGAAGAGTTTTCCAGATACTAAGTGAATTTTGATCATTTTGATTGCTGTGAAAGAGTAGTTCAAACGGCCATGTAAAACTGGCTCTTGTCATGTCTAATTGGCCAATTACAAAAAGTGACCTAAATTTGGATGTTTAAGGTGAGATATCTTGTATGTCTTAAACTCCATGTCGTAGAACTTGGTTTCACGTTACTTAGCTGATTACAAATATGTGCTATTCAACATTGAAATCCCAAATTATGGGATATATATAAGTCCTGATCACTAAAAGGAATAATGGCTGATAAAACATAACTAATAATTCTAGATTAAATGGGATGTCTCATAAAGGCATTTCCTATACATATGCCCTGTTAGAGCATATTGACAGTAAATAGATAGTTCCTCATTTGAGACTGTGAATGCAAGAATAGAGAGCTGTTCTGTAACATTAATTCTAGTGGACACCAGCAGTCCATGTCAGGGGTATAGCTAGACTCAGAGGCCTGGTGCAAAACTTCAGCTTGGAACCCTCTACCAAAGCCACCATCAGAATTTTCTGGGTCCCTTACAGTCAAAGCGTGTGGCCCACCCCCAAAAAATAACAAAGAATAACTTTGTGGGGTGAACTAAAATAAAAATATAATTGCACAATTGTTTTTGGGTTTAGTTTTTGATGTAGCTTACACCATACAGTTTAATTCGCATGTTATCTATTCTGTTGGTCAGTAAGTATACAAGGGCTGAAAATACCATCACATTTTTATTGCATGTCTCCACTATATAGTTTGGGTAAGCATAATCCAGGTAATTAGGGATATTTTCTAGGGTACCATAGGTAGTTTTGTGGAACCATTCTTTTTGGGCCAAATATCCCGCTAAAGGTTGAGTTATGGCTCTCTTTAAACTTAGGGGCAGACAGCCCCTAAGTTTTTCTACCGGAAGATCTTGGGACCACAGGATCTATGGATTCCCATAGCTGTTTGATTTGTCTTCCCTTTTAATTATTTTAAAGAGTTTAATTAAAAGTTATAATTTAGTGAAATATGTTTTTCCTTGTGAAATAAAATTAAGTTTACTGTCCACTAGGATACCCAAGTCCTTCTCAATATCACTTTTTCACAGCGTCTTTCCATTTAACAAGTAATCATGGAATGGATTTTTCCTCCCCGTGTGCTTAACCTTGCATTTATCTGTGTTAAACCTCATCTGTCGTTTCTCTGCCCAGACCTCCAACCTATCCAGATTCCTTTAGTGTGTTGATTACTTTAGAGAGCTTAGTATCATCTGCAAAGATTGATATTCTACTGTGCAATCCATGAGTAAGATCATTAATGAATATATTATAGAAAATAGGGCCCAATACTGACCCCTGTGGTACTCCACTTGTAACAGGGATCCAGTCTGAGTATGTACTATAAATCAAAATCCTTTGTTTACTATCACTGAGCCAGTTACTTACCCACTTGCACACATTTTCCCCCAGTCCAAGCATTCTCATTTTACTTACCAACCTTTTATGTGGAACAGTATCAAATGCTTTAGAAAAATGTAGCTATATGACATCCAATGCCTCAATCCACTCCAGTCTAGAACTAACCTCCTCATAGAAGCTGATGAGATTAGTTTGACAGGACTGGTCCTTCAAAAACCATGCTGGAATGGAGAGATACATTTATTTTCAGTGAGATACTCCAGGATAGCATCTCTTAGAAAACCTTCAAACATTTTACCTACAACAGAAGTTAAACTTACGGGCCTGTAGTTTCCAGGATTACCTTTTGACCCCTTTTTGAATATTGGCACCACATTTGCTCTGCATCAATCCTTTGAGACATACCCAGATACTATACAGTCCATTAATATTAAGAATAGCCCTGAACTTATTAACTATTGCTACTCCCCCTCCAATCCACCTCCTGCTTTATTACTAATTCACAGATCTCTATCTTCAGTATATTTAATGTTGGCCCTCCCCCCAGTACCTAGTTTAAATACTCCTCTGATTTCCTGGCCATTTTGTCCCCCAATAAAGCTGCACCCTCACCATTTAAGTGCAGCCTGTCCCTAGCATAGAGTCTGTAGCCAAGACAGAAGTCAACCCAGTTCGCCGAAAACTCAAATCCCTCTTTCCTACATCAATTTTTGAGCCACTTTTTCACCTCTCTAATCTCCCGCTGCCTCTTTGGTGTGGCTCGTGGTACAGGTAGTATTTCTGAAAATATTACTTTGAAGGTCCTTTCCTTAAGCTTTTAGACTAAGTCCCTGAAATAATTTTTAAGGACACTGCAACTACCTCTAACTTTGTCATTGGTGCCAATGTGGGCCATAACAGCTGGATTGTCACCAGCCCCACCCTGTAAACTGTCTATCCGATCCATGATATGTCAAACTCGGGCTCCAGGTAGGAGAATTTACACACTGGCCACATTTTTTGTTTTATGAAACTTGTAGTGTTGAGCGATTTTTATCGACAAAGTTGAAATCTGCAAGGTTTTTATGGTGATCGAAATTTCAGATCATGCGATAATTAAGGTTAAAATCTGTGCATCATCTATTAAGATCGCGCCATTTTCGGCGCTTCCTGTCATTTTGGCGGCCAGCAAATCAGATTACAGAATAGAGCAGGGTGAGATGTGTGTGCGACGTCATGACTGGGATGTGTATGGTTGCGATTGGCTGGAAAAAATCACATGACCTGGTTTTACATAGAACAGCGTTTCCTGTTCAGCCTTAGTGTCTCTCAGCATCTCATAGGAATAGGAGGTGCGCTCTGCCTGTGGCCAAACAGCTCAGCGAAATTAGTCTATTTCTGCACAGAGAAACCTCTACCATTAGCTGTGATCCTTCCATTTTAGTTAGATTAGAGATTTGTACATTTTCTGTAGTTAGCTGGTGATTTTTGAGGCAGCATCTGCCGCTGTAAAGTCACGGGGGGGGTCGGGGGCGGGGGGCCCGCGGGGCGAACACAGACAAGCTCTATCTATAAAGAACACTGGATAAAGTTCACCAAGACTTAGTGTAGACATTGCACTGCAATATCTTTATTATTAACAGTTTGCTATTGAAATATTTCCTGGATATTGGGCAGCCTGAACTTATATTGGATACACATCATTTCTAGTAACTGCAGGTCTCTTTGTTAGGTGCAAAACTCCACTTTTATTTACAGTATTTCATTTCAGATAGGTGTTCATTTTCAATTTTACCAATTCCACCTGTGTTGATATATCCACCTTGCAGTTAAATTACAATCCAGCAATCTTGTAGTCAGCACAGGTTGTTTGTTGCCAAAAATACCGTGTATCATACGAAAACATAACAGATACGTGTTTTTTGACTTTTGCGCACCCAGCTTTGTTCATTGACGCAGCATCCACGTAAATCTTAAAACAGCAATTCTATAGTCACCACAGGTGAATTGAAAGGTGCAAAAAATACCGTGTATTATACGAAAACATAACAGATACATGTTTTTTGACTTTTGCGCACCAGCTTTGTTCATTGAAGCAGCATACACGTAAATCTTAAAACAGCAATTCTATAGTCACCTCAGGTGATATGAAAGGTGCAAAAAATACCGTGTATTATACGAAAACATAATAGGTACGTTTTTTTGACTTTTGCGACCCCAGCTTTGTTCATTGACGCAGCATCCACGTAAATCTTAAAACAGCAATTCTATAGTCACCACAGGTGAATTAAAGGTGCAAAAAATACCGTGTATTATACGAAAACATAACAGATACAGACATAACAGACTCCTTTTCGCGGCACTTTTTAATCTGGGGTTCAGACAAGTTTAATGGTCATACTGCGGTCCAGGACAGCTATAGTCAATGTCCAGTGAAACTAAAATGGTGGTTGAAAGACTCCTTTTTCCGGCACTTTTTAAATCTGGGGGTTATGCAGGTTTGGGGCTCATGCTGTGGCCCAGGACAGGTATAGTCAATGTCTAGTGAAACTAAAATGGTGGTTGAAAGACTCCTTTTTCCGGCACTTTTTAAATGTGGGGGTTATGCAGGTTTGGGGCTTATGCTGTGGCCCAGGACAGGTATAGTCAATGTCCAGTGAAACTAAAATGGTGGTTGAAAGACTCCTTTTTCCGGCACTTTTTAAGTCGGGGTCATGCAGGTTTGGGGCTCATGCTGTGGCCCAGGACAGGGATAGTCCATGTCCAGTGAAACTAAAATGGTGTTTTAAAGACTCCTTTTTCTGGCACTTTTTAAATGTGGGGGTCATGCAGGTTTGGGGCTCATGCTGTGTCCCAGACAGGAAATAGTCCAAAGTCCAGTGAAACTAAAATGGTGGTTGAAAGACTCCTTTTTCCGGCACTTTTAAATCTGGGGGTCATGCAGGTTTGGGGCTCATGCTTCCCAGCGGTTCACCCAAAGGGAAAGCCCCGGATATTTCAAGGTGGCCAGTGCTTCCAAAGGGTAAGATGATGGTTCAAATCATACTGCCTTCTGGCACTTTTTAATTTGTGGTGATGCAGGTTTAAGGGTCATGCTGTGGTACAAGACAGGGATAGTGAATGGTGTATTTTTTTTTTCTGTGGCTTTTATAACCTAAGTGTGTTGCCTAAGATGTAGCACGTATCCATTTGACTGTTGTGGATTTTAATTCCAGCTTCTCCAGCCCGTTTGGGTGTAAGAATGAAGGTGTTGTTGCTCTCCCATAGACTTTAATGGTCATCGCTCATAATCGACTGCTCACTATCGAAAAACCTTATCGATGGTGGCCGACTATCGACTATCGCCCGATGTCGATAGCCAACGTAATCGCTCAACACTAGTTACTTGCAGTCAGTCGAGGAGCATCTAATTAGAGAAAGTAGCAAAAGTTCCTCCTTCTTTCTAAACCCTACTGTTTTGTACTGTAGCATTGATTGTAGAGGACAATACCTCTGTATAACGTATACAGGTTTGCAGCACCCATTGAACACTGAGCCCTATACTGCTCCACAGTGAGATTTTGCAGTCTTTTTTTTTCTTTTGGTAAAGTATACGGAAAATATGTTTTAGTCATTTTTGTGAAAAACACTATGAAAAAAGTAGCCACCACATGTTTGTGAAAACACAGAGCTCAGTAAATAAGGACTTACTGTAATGGCTTGTCCTCATTTGAACTTAATAAGCAATAACCAGTTACTTATTTTTCCTTTTTTTTATTTTTGTTTTTTTTTGATTCAAAGCCTTTTAAAGACAAATAAAAACGGGCCCTTTCAACCTACCTTTCCCCTAAAAAGACAGCTTGGAACTAAGCACTATTAATCAGTTTTTTTTAGAAAAAAATTTGCATATAAAAAAAGCACGATTTATGTAATTTTTTTTCCCTTTCCCCAAAATTTTTTAATTAACATAGAAATGCTGTTCCCTTTTTAATACGGCATTTAAAACTTTTTACAAGAAAATCATAACTAAAAGAATGTACTTTTTATGACCTGAATTTTTCATATCCCATTTATATTCATTACTATGTTGACGATTGCTTTGCTTCGGTTTCGATGGGATAGTCGATAGGGGGGCCGCTATCGAAAAGGGTTTTTTTCGATATTAGAAATCGATTACGAGCGTTTAAACCATTAAAGTCTATGGGAGGGCAACAACACCTTCTTTAATTAAAACCCCAAACAAGGCTGGAAAAAGCTAAAATTTAAACATCCACAAAAAGTCAAATGGATACGGGGTACACCCTTAGGCAACACACCTTGGGTTAAAAAAGCCCAAAAGAAAAAAAGTCACAGCCCAAAATTCACAACCCCTGTTTTTGGACCACAGCCTGCCCCTTTTAAAACCTGAAATAAACCCCCAAAAAAATTTTTAAAAAAAGGGGCCCAGAAGGCGTATGTTTTTGAACCACATTTATTTTAACGGGAAAATTTGAATATCCCGGGCCCCCTTGGAACGCACATGACCCCCAAAACCCTCCCAAGACCCCCTTTTTAAAAAAAGTGCCGCAAAAGGAGCTTTCAACCACCATTTTATTTTGAACGGGAAACACAAACTATATCTTCCTGTACCCAGAATGACCATTAAACCTTCTGACCCAAATTTTTAAAAAAAGGGGGCCAAAAAAGGGAGTCTTTAAACCACCTTTTTTAGTTAAAACGGGACTTTGCTAGAATTTTCCTTTCCACAGCTTTGCCCCCGGGGCCGGGAGTTACAGGGGGGGGGTTTAGACCCCGGGCGGGGCGTCCGTCATCATTAACACGCAGGTTTTAAAATCCCCTTTTTTTTTGTTTAACGCAGCAAAAAAAACTTTTCCGTGCGAAGCAGGGGTGGGGAAAGGGGAATTTTTAAAAACCCCCAGCCTTCCCAGTAAAAACATTTAAAACCCTTTGGGTACGTTTTGGGCCCCCCGTATGATGCGGCCCAATTTGACTTCAATTTGGGAAATACGGGGGTTTAACGCTCCTGTTAAACCCGGGCCCCCCTTTTTTGTTTTTGCATTCTTTTTCTCATTTACTCAACGTGCTGGGGGAAAATTTGTCTTTTGTCCCTTTGTTCTCTGCCCGGGTGCTCCATACTCCATTTCCTCTGAAAAACCTAAAACTTCAATTTTTTCCCCCTGTACCTCCCTTGTAAAAATTAAGGGGAATTTTTTTTTTAACTAGCTTTTTTTGGGAAACATGAAAAGTTTTTTTAGTGGGTTTAATTCTAGAAAAAAACATTTTTAAAATAGATGGAATCCCCCGCCCAGGGTTTTTTGTTTCCTTTTTTTCATTGAATTAAATGGGTTCCCTAAATTCGGGGATTGATAAAAAAGGGTTAAAGATCTGAAAAAACAAGTCATTTTGCAAATGTGCCCATTAACAGTGTCCGACCTTTTCCTGTTTCTGACGGGCCCCAAATCACCCTTGAGCCACTCTTGACAATTGTGAAGAAAAAATTTTCCCTGTTAGAAAACAACTTTTTTTGGGAAAAAGGACCTTAGTATAGCGCAGGGCCACAGCAAAATCCCCCCCAAAAAAATCAAAGCATGCCCTTGAGCCACTTTGGACAATTTGTGAAAACAAATGTCTTTTTAAAACAACTTTTTTTTAAAAATAGGACCTTTTATATAGCTGCATGTCACAGCAAAATCCCCCCAAAAATTTCAAAAAAATAACCCATAGCCACTTTTGACAATTGTGAAGAACAAATGCCCCCCCCCCCCCTATTAGAAAAACTTTTTCTAGAAAGGACCTGTAGTTTTGTTTCATTTCAAACCCAAAATGCCCCCAAAAATTCAAAGCTTACCCTTGAGCCATTTTGGGTCAATTGTGAAGAACAAATGTCTGTTAAAACTACATTTTTTTATAATAGGACCTGAAGTTTTTGCTGCATTTAAAAAAGCGGCTTTAAAACCCCAAAAAATTATAAAAGTACTTTTTCCACCCACTGTAAAAATTGAGAGGGAGTAATGCCTTAGAACCCACTTTTTCTTTTCCCAAAAGGAAACCCCCATGATTATTGCTGTATCTCACAGCAACCATAAACCCCCAAAAAAATTATAAAAAATGACTTCCGGCCACTTTTAAAAAATTAGGGGGAAAAAAGCCACTTAATTCGCCCCATTTTGGATCCCCCAGAAGTCTATTGGGCCCCCGAAAAAAAGAAAAAAACATCGGTTTTGGAGCGCAGTTTGGGTCGTTGCCCCAAAGATCTTAACTGATCCGGGTGTGTTGGATGTGTGCCCTGCATTGCATGCTTTGGGAGGGGGAAAACAAAGATTGCCAAAGGTCCCCAAATTTAGGTTTTCCGCCCCCCTTGCCTGTTTGCTGCCGCAAAACCCCCAAACCTTGGAAACCCCTTACGGGCTTGTCACGTCCCCTGATTTTTTTTCCCACCGTGACATTTGGGAACTTGAAGCAACGCAACGATTCTCCATTTAAATCAAATCAGAAAGGGTCCCCAATTTTTCCTGCATTTTACTCTCTATTTGGGTGGGTGGAAAGAAAGTGCGAGTTTTTTTTTGGGTCCCCGGGGAACCAGGAGGGGGCCCCCATTAACTTTTTTGTTCTTTTGAGGGCCCTTTAACGGGGAAACATGTTGGAGAAATGGAGCATCCAAGCACCATGTGAGAGATGGACCTTGTTTTCCCAAGCCTCTGGGTCGGGGGCCACTAGAAAACTGACCTTTCCTCACCCTTTCCCTCCTCCGCCTCAAATTCCCGCCAACCTTTTTTCCCAAAAGGCGGGGACGTCGTAACATGGTGTCTAAATCCCTTTCCTCCTCCTCCTCCCCCCCGCTGCCTTGGGCACGGGTTTCAACACGGGGCCCAAATTGCCGGGAGATGAGGGCACCCTGAGACTGATGTGCCCCCTTTTGCACAAGCTCTGGACCCCGAACCATTTGCCAAATTTAAGCCCGAAAAAAAAGTGAAACTGTGGGGGCCCTTGGGTTTTAAACGAGAAAAAGGGCCCCGGGTTTTTCCCGCATCTGTGCCCCGTTTTCCCCCCTCCGGGCTGGCGGGCCCCTGTTTTTTTCAGAGTGCCCAACAATCTTTTCCAAACTTGATAAACCCACAATGTTTAAATGTTTTGAAAAAGGGAAATTGTCCGCACTGACCTTTTTTGGTGGTTTTCTTAAAAACGGGAAAGGGGGAGGGTGAAAGAGCCCTTTAAACCTCCCCTCCCCTCTCGGGGGTTTCAACCCCCCCGTTTTTCCGCCCCCCGCTGAAATTTTCACCATGTGTCATTTTTGTACTTTTTTAATTTGGGGCATTGCCTCCCTCCCCACAATCGCTGGAGAAATGTGGAGGGGGGGAAATTTTCCAGCGTGTTCCCACTTTCAACAATGAAAGGGTTGACGGGGAGGCCCGAGCTGACCTGCAACGCAGCCAGGCGGGACAAAGCAGGTGCGAACGGCAGAAGGGGCGAACTCAGACCTCGAGCCTTTTTCCCAGCGGGAATTCCAGACCAGGGAAAGCCCCTTTAGAAATTTCTGCACGACAAGGTTCATAAACAGTGCCACAAGGGATTTTGCTCCACCTCCCGATCTTAAGGGCGGCCAGCAGTTTTCGCCATTTTTCCCCCCACCCCCCCCTTCCCCTTGGAAACAAGGTTCTTTTTCCCCCCACCCCAGCGCTTCGGTCCCCCGTTGCTTAAGCCGTCCACGGGCTACGGGACCGTGTTTTGGACGTCTCCAAGGCAGTTTAATTTTAAACCACGGCCTGGGGGTCTCGGGCACGTGATGCCCCCCAGGGGGAACCTTGGGGGAAAAAACCCTGCACCCATCCCCTTGCGGTTTTGAAGACCGGCCGCCAAAGCCTGAGACCCACCGTCACCCCCAAGACATCCACCCACTCACCCAGTTGGGGTTTTGTCCAATTTTTTTAAAAGCGGCCTTTTGGCCCGGGGGCTTACTTCCATGAGCCCGGTGGTGAGATGGACTTTTCCCGGACACAGTTTCCCAGACAACGCGCTTAAAATTTTTAGATGACACGTGCTGGCCAGGGGAGGGAAAGGCTTTTCTGGGAAAGAAAAGCCTGCTCGGGATCTAGTAATTTTGGGGGGAGGGGGAGGGGGCCCTGACGTGGTTTTAACCCATCTGGGGTCCCCCCGACGGAAAAGGGAACATTTTCCCAAACCAAAAAACCTGGCAATGCCGGGCATTCAGGGTTTTTGGCTTTTGGGGTGGTTTTGGGGTTTAAATTTTTTCTTCTGCTCCCAAACCTGGAAGACAGAAAGCGGCTGCTAGACTGGTCGCTGTACGGGGGTGCAGGTCGCAAAATGGCGGAAGAAAGGGTAGGATGGGGCTCCCGGTGGTGCTGGTGGTACTCGGGGGCCGGGGGATTTTAAAACGGGGGCTGTCCCTGAACATGACTCTGAGAGAAGGGCAGCTGGGAAAAGCTTGGTGGGGCCGGGGGGAGGAGGGGGCGGAAAACAGAGGGGGGTGACAATGGTTGGAGGCCCGGCCCTCGGCTGGCCCTTTTTTCCCCCCAAGTGTTTTCCCCCTAATTTCAACTCAAGGGATTCGCTGCATTTTTACAAAACATGTTGGTTGGGGGTTAACCACTTTTGCTTCTTTCCTCTACTTATGCCCTTTACGGGAAAGGCGGCATATGACTCGGGTGGGTGGGAAACAGAGGGTTGCTCAAAAAAGGCCCAGCTTTAGAGGTCCTGGGCCTTTTTGACGGCGAAAAGCCCAAAGGGGCGGGGTTTTTCGCAGACCCCCGGCTGGCGGAAATTTATTCAGCGGACTTTTGCGACCGCCCTCTTCCCCTTTTTGGGGGCGGGGCCCTTTTTTTTAAACTACCCCATCGTCTTCCCCCCCCTTTGTCCACTATGAAACGCTCGCAACAAATTCCCGCGGAAAAAAACCCGGATGGATCCGCAAAGTCGCATCATCATCAAACATCAACACGGGGACTTTTGGGCGTCCGAATTTTTTGCATCCAAACTGCGGGGTTCAAGCAAGGGGGACTGCAAAAGGGGTTTTCCCGGGGCCCCGCCCGGGATTTTTGCCGAATTTACCGGGTTCTTCCCCCTCCTCTATGGCATCCGTAATTTGGGCCCCAGGGTCAGACTAAAAAACATCCCCCTTGATCTTTTAACAAAGGGCCCTTTTGACCCCCAACCGCATTTTTCATCAAAGAGGTCCCCCAGACAATGGATTAAACCACAGTGGTTTGGGGACACAAAGAGTTGACAATTTGGGGTTCTTCATGTGGAAAAAAAAAAAAAAAGGGGAAGCTTTATGTTGGGTGATGACGAAAATTTTTGGCCGTGACTGCGAGGGACGAGGGGGTAAACTTTCAATGCAGGTTCTTAAACCCCCTTAAGGACAATTGGCGACGATGTTTTGTTACTTTTAAATTTACAGGGCCCCGAACCCCGGATGACAGGCCCGAAAGGTCCCCGCAACTTTACGATTTCCCTTGGGATGCTGTTTGGGCGCCAACACTGGAAAGGGGCACCTTCTTTTCGTACCTCTTAAACTCCATGTGCTACCCCCTTTTGCTCGCTTATCACCCCGCTCCATTTTTCGAAATATAAAAATTTGAGAAGGTTTTGGAATAGTTTTGGAAAATCCCCTTATTAAAAAAAACGGCAAAACACAGCTATTTCCAATCCCTCAAAACAAAACAAAATTGCTGGATTCAAATTTAACTGCAAGTGTTCTATCAAAAAAATCCTTTGGGCTGGGCAAAAGTCCAAAAAACCAAAATAACGTTATGTTTTGGTATAATAAACGGGATTTTTTTTTCACCCTTTTTAAATTCCCCCTGTGGTGAATATAGAATTGCTTTTTTTTAAAATTTACGTGGGATGCTTTCCCTCCCAAAGGAAAAAAACCCCGGGGGTGCAAAAGTCAAAAAAAAACGTTAAAATGTTATTTTTTTTTGTATGAAAACCCCGGTATTTTTGCACCTTTCCAAAATTTACCCGTGGTGAATATAGAATTGCGTTTTAAAAATTTACGTAGATGCTTTCGTCAAAAGAACAATGCTGGGGTGCAAAAGTCAAAAAAAAACGTAACGTTTTTGTTTTTGGGAAATAAACAGTATTTTTTGGGACCCCTTTCAATT
The DNA here is from genome assembly GCA_025379985.1 of Phyllomedusa bahiana. Classification (NCBI taxonomy): domain Eukaryota; kingdom Metazoa; phylum Chordata; class Amphibia; order Anura; family Hylidae; genus Phyllomedusa; species Phyllomedusa bahiana. Next base: position 53,302 of record JAODAL010026906.1, read on the forward strand.
CACCTGTGGGGAAAATAAATTGCTGTTTTTAAAATTTTCCCCGGGATGCCCCCGTTTAATGAACAATGCTTTGGGGGTGCAAAAAATCAAAAAACACGTAACTGCTATGTTTTCGTTGAAACACGGTATTTTTTTCACCTTTTAAAATTTACCCTGTGGTGAATATAGAATTGCTTTTTTTAAGATTTACCTGGATGGGTGCGTCAATGAACAATGCTGGTTTTTCAAAAGTTTTAAAAAAAAAGTAACTGTTATTTTTTTCCCTATGTGCACGGTATTTTTTTTCACCTTTCAATTTACCTGTGGTGAAAAAAAGAATTGCGTTTTTTAAAATTTTCGCGGATGGGTGCGGGCAATAACAAAAGCTAGGTGCGCAAAAGCAAAAAAACAAAGTAACGTTAAAGTTTTTGTTAAAGAAACAAAGTAAAAAACTAAAAAAAGCAATTCATATTCACCACAGGTGAATTGAAAGGGGCAAAAAATACCGTAATTTATACCCCAAAAAATTTAAAATTTTTCGTGTTTTTTGACTTTTGGGGCACCCAGCTTGTTCATTGGAACGCACATCCACTAAAAACTTAAAAAAGCAATTCTATAAATTTACCACAGGGGAATTGAAAAGGGGCAAAAAATAAACCCCTGTATTAAACGAAAAAACATAACAAAAACAGGGCTTTTCCTTTCCCGGCACTATTTTAAATTGGGGTCAGACAGGTTTTTAAAGGGCATACTGCCCGGGCCAGGACAGGTATAGTCAATGTTTCCCGGGAAAATAAAATGGTGGTTGAAAGACTCCCCTTTTTTCGGACTTTTTTTCAGCGGAGATCGCTTTAAAATTTTCTTTGCTAACTACATAAAAGTTTAAATTTTTAAAAAAACTTTAAATTTTAAGGACACAGCTAAAAGTAAGGTTTCTCTGTGCAAGGAAAAAAAGACTAATTTTCGCTGAGCTGTTTTTGGCCCCAGGGAAAAGCGCAGGGCCCATCCCCATGAACGCTGAGAGACACTGAAAGGGTGAAACAGGGAAAAGGGTGTTCTATGAAAATTAGGGCATTTTGATTTTTTCCCGCCAAAACGCAACCATACACATCCCATTCCCTGACGTCGCACAACATTTCACCCTGCTCTAATTTTGTAATCTGATTTGCTGGCCGCCAAAATTAAAGGGAAACGCCGAAAAAAAGGGGCCCAAAAATTTAAAAGATGTGCTTCAGATTTTAACCTTAATTTGCATGTCGGGAAATTTCGATCACCAAAAACCTTGCCGATTTTCAACTTTGTCGATAAAAATCGCTCAACACTTTTCATTACCATTTTTTTTAAAGGGGGTATTTGCATCTTTTAATGTTTGTAAAAATGCTAGAGCTGCATAAAATTTTTGATAATGATCCCACCTCTATAAGGACCGAGGTTCCAGGATTTTTATCTACACGCAACACTGAATGAATCTTTTTTTTGCATTTTCCTTTCACAGAGTATGAATCTTAGCTTGAAGTTGCCATTTTTTTCATCTAAAAATACCTGCAAAGATAAAATAAAAAAGTGGCGTGATATTTCAGACAAAACCTTACATGTAGTGGACACTTAAATCAGTTATAAATAGTTCAACACTAGTTGGATCAAACTTGGTTTGGGAAGTCCAGAATCTGAATTTTTTCTCTAATCCTATCCCTTACCACAAATGTAAACCTAACACTAAGTTATGGACAGAAGTTTTAGGGGTTAACTTATCTTTTGTGTTGCGCCGGGCCTCATGTGCTCCTGCTGTTGTGTCACTTTAAGTGCATCATGTCTGATGTCACTTCCAATTCCCAAAATATAGGGGTAACTTTGTAAAACCAGAAGGGATGTTAAACCTCCAAATGATACTGCAGCAAAAGTGAAGTGTGGTCTGGAACCATGTGGGACCTGGAGCCCCACTGAAAGTAGGTTAACCCCTTAAAACCCCTAAAAACCATAACCCTAAGCACATTTTTAAATTTTAAAAGGGTTTGGATCACTTTTTTTGATAACTTCTTTTAAAGAAATTTCTTACTTTGTCTACATGGGCAATTATGTTATGGATATGCAGATCAGCTCATGAAAATTATGGAAGATAAATTTCTGTGGATAACAGATGCATGCGAAAGTCGGGTGCATGACTGAATCTATGATAGTAAAAGTAAACTACAATGCAGCATATGGAGTTCACAAATGTTGCAATAAAACTTGACTTTTAATTAAAACATTAAAATAAAGGCCTATCCCCTGTGACATAACACCACACCTCTAACAATGCCCAAATATGACACCACTGACACCACATCAGGTGATACCATTAGCCACGTTCAAATATGACAACCCACCAGGTCACACCTCAAACCAACCTTGAGCACACCCATCATACCCAGTTTCCTCCAGCAGACCAGCGCCAAAACAGTGGAGTTGCCACGACCTATAAAGATGTCTTTATATAAAATAATGCATTTTATTTAAATACATTCAAATAGCTATGACAATTTTCTACATATGGTATCTCTAATTGATGGTTGTTCAATTGCCAAATACCACCACTCTATAAGGATAAATATCACCTAAATTTTTTCCCC
>JAODAL010026907.1:0-55887 GCA_025379985.1 Phyllomedusa bahiana
GTTTGAAACGGAATATTTAGCCGCAACCACATTGTCACCAGGAGAGAAGACCGGCGGGGGTCTTCGCTTTTTGTCAGCTTGCGCCTTGGTACGAGCGGAAGCCTGGAGTAGAGAATGGTGCATCTGCTTCCAGATAGCTGTTAGGTCCTGGACCAGCTCCTCCACGGCAGGGACCTCAGAGGGTACAGAAAGGGGGAGGGGTGGACGGGGATGTCGCCCGTAAACAATGAAAAAAGGAGCAGCTCCGGCAGAGTAATAGTTATAGGAAAACTTAGCCCAGGGTAACAAATTAGACCAATCAATCTGGCACGCAGAGACAAAGTGGCGCAAGTAGCAGCCTAGGGTCTGGTTAACTCTCTCCACTTGCCCATTATATTGGGGGTGATAGGCTGAAGAAAAGTCCAGTTTCACTTGCAGCTGGTTACAGAGGGAGGGCCAGAATCTAGAGACAAATTGGACACCCCGGTCCGACACTATGTGCCAAGGAAGCCCATGCAGCCGGAAAATATGTTGAAAAATTGACTGGCAAGACGAGGAGCTGAGGGTAAGCCCGGCAGAGGAATAAAGTGAGACATTTTGGAAAACCGGTAGGTAACTACCCAGATCACGGTGTTACCAGAGGAAGGAGGAAGATCCGTGATAAAGTCCATGGCCACATGGGTCCAAGGACAGTTGTGTATCGGTAGTGGAAGAAGCAGACCTGCCGGCTTGAGACGAGGGGACTTGTTCCGGGCACAGGAAGCGCAGGACTCCACGAAACTAACGAACATCCTGGACTAGACCCGGCCACCAGTAAAATCGAGAGATGAGGGAGCAAGACCTCGGCACCCCTGGGTGCCCAGCCATACGGGAGCGATGACCCCACGACAGTATCTTCTTTCGCAGAGCCGGACGAACGTATGTCTTGCCGGGAGGAATACGTTGTAGGTCTATGGTTGCGGCAGAGATAAGCCGTTCTGGAGGGATAATGTGCCATTGAGTTGGTTCGTTCCCAGTCACATCCGAAGCACGGGAGAAAGCATCGGCCTTGTCATTTCGTTCAGCAGGGCGAAAATGAATTAGAAAATTAAATCGGGAGAAGAAGAGGGACCAACGAGCCTGCCATGGATTTAAGCGTTGAGCTGTTTGGAGATATAACAGGTTTTTATGGTCGGTATAGATGTGACTGGGTGACGAGCCCCCTCCAAGAGATACCGCCATTCCTCCAGGGCCAGCTTGATGGCCAGTAACTCCTGGTCGCCAATTGAGTAATTCCTTTCTGCAGAGGAAAAAAAAAGCAAGTGAGGGTCTTGCCTTTGGGCCCTTTCTGAGAGAGTACAGCCCCGGCCCCCACCTAGGAGGCATCGACCTCGAGGAAAAATGTTTTTTCTGTGTCTGGCCTGGAGAGCACAGGTGCAGAGGCGAAGGCAGACTTTAACTTGGCGAAGGCTTCCTCTGCCGCTGGTGGCCAGAGCTTTGGATTGGCGTTCTTCTTGGTCATATGCCACTATGGGGGATACCAGTGAGGAGAAATGTGGTATAAATTGCCTGTAATAGTTGGCGAAACCCAGGAATCTTTGTATGGCTCGGAGACCCATGGGACGTGGCCACTGTAGGACGGCAGACAACTTAGCAGGGTCCATCTGCAGGCCCCTGTCGGAAATGATGTAGCCAAGGAATAATAGGCTCTGCTGATGGAACAGACACTTCTCAAGCTTGGTGTAGAGGCGGTTGTCCTTTAAACATCTGAGGACTTGTCGTACATGAACTTGATGGGACTCAAGGTCGGGAGAGAACACCAGAATATCATCCAGGTAGACGACCACGCACATGTACAGGAGGTCCCTGAATATGTCATTGACAAATTCTTGGAAGATGGCTGGGGCATTGCAGAGTCCGAAGGGCATGACCAGGTACTCGAAGTGCCCATCGCGAGTGTTGAAGGCGGTCTTCCATTCATCACCCTCTCGTATCCGTATGAGGTTATAAGCCCTCGCAGATCAATTTAGTAAATATCTTGGCACCTCGCAGCCGGTCAAAAAGCTCCGTGATCAGGGGCAGAGGATAACGGTTCTTTACCGTGATCTTGTTGAGCCTGCGATAGTCTATGCAAGGATGTAAGGTACCATCCTTCTTAGCCACAAAAAAGACCCGGGCCCCCGCTGGAGAGGAGGACTTGGTATGAACCCCTTCTGGAGATTTCCTTGATATAGGTAGACATAGCCAAGGTCTTGGTACCGACAGAGGGTAAACCCTGCCCCGTGGAGGAGACGGTCCCAGGCAGAAGATCAAAAGGACAGTCATATGGGCGATGGGGAGGCAATGTCTCAGCTTGCTTCTCGGAGAAGATGTCCGCAAAAGCTTGATATGGAGCGGGAAGGCCCGCCAGAGGCTTAGACGGTACTGGAAAGCAGGTAAGCACCGGTGAGGTGCCACCAAACAGCGAGACTGACACTCCAGTCCCAACTCAAGACTCCGCCCATCTGCCATTGAGCACGGGGCATCGGCGATGCAGCCACGGGAGACCCAGGAGAATGGACAAGAGAGAACGGGGTAGCACGTTAAAAACGCAATCTTCTCTTTGTGCAGGGACCCCACTGTAAGACCAGAGGCACAGTGCGGAACCGAATTGATCCCTGAGAATCTCACTCCACGTGTACAGAGTAGATGAGTAGAGCTTCTCCAGGCGGATCACCGGGAGATTATGCTGGGACACCATGGACAGCGTCAAGAAATTGTCCAGCCACAAAGAGTCCAGGAAAGCAGCAACGTGAAACTGGGAACCTGACCCAGTAGCCGACGATCCACGGGTATGGTCAGACGAGAGAGGCCTTACCTCACCTTGGGACGCCTCTTCCACGATCCCTAGGTGCGCCCGTTTTTCTGGGACTGCTGAGGATGTAGTGGCAGGATCTGCGGAAATGGTCCTGAACTGCCACAGTCAGATAAAGGTTCCTCCTCGACGTCTCTGGTTAGCTCCGGTGCCCAGACAGGTGGGCTCTATGCCACTTCCCATGGCCTCCCATGGCACAAGGCAGAGAGGGCAATTGTGGTCGGCCTTTGGAATACTGGAGCAGACCGAGCGAGACTACGGTGTCTAGTATGTTCTCGTTCTTGCCGAGGAGCTCTTCCTGGCGCGTTCCGAGACGAAACGGATGTCAAGTCCGATTGGTCCAGGGAAGATAAGGTCACTCAAGGAGAAGAAGGGAGGTCCCAGCGGACAGTGCATCTTGATGCGGCTGAGAGGCCCTTCTTGAAGGTGGCGGTCCAATGCCCCTTCATTCACGATAATTCAGAAGCAAAGTGCGGAAACGTACAGCATAACGCCTACAGATGAGGTCACCTTGAGCAGGTTTAGCAAGGCGGTCTCAGCAGAAAGAACCCGGGCAGGTTCCTCGAAAACACTTCCTGAATCTTAGTGGAGGAATATAGCAAGGTTGGTCTGTGATCGGGTCGTCCCCTGACCCAGAGCGGGGTAGCCAAGGCCAGGTGCTTTCCCGAAAGAAGCTAAGCACGAACGCCACCTTGGAACCATTCGGTAGGAGGAATTGTTGCCGCATTAATTCGATAATGAAGGGGATCATTGGTTGATAAAGCCCCTGCAAGCTGGAGTCCCCATCGAACTTGAGATGCATAGACAGACGTGCTCCAGGGACTGGAGCTGCAGCATGAGCCGGCCGGTAAGTAAGGCCAGGCGGACCCTGCGGCAGAGTGGAGCGGCCCCGCTGCCCGGACAGCGGGCAGCGCTGCCGGCTTGTGAGGAGGGACCAACGGGTGTGCCTGCGACCCGAGGACGGGGCTCGCAGCCCAACCGTGACACACGCTACCGGTCTCTTGGTGTCTGACCAGACCTCACACTTCAGGGTTAGAAGGCTCCAAGTTAGTAAACTCCTGATCTGAACAAAAAAAAAGCCTGTGCAGGTGGTGGAGTGCAAACCCCGATGGAAAATTGCCACTTCCTCCATACAAACGGTCAGCAACATCCGTTTTGACAAATAAACTTATAGAGTGGCATGCTGGTGTGGCAATCAAAAGCTACGCAAACACAATACAATATCAGCAGCACGCTAAAATCACTAAAAACAGTCAACAGACAGTCTTGTCTTTCTTTTTTGACTGTTTTTAGTGATTTTAAGTAGCTGAGCTGATATTGTATTGTGTTTGGTATGTCCATATTTAGACCGTCTGTATGAGACAAGAAATGGCCATTAAAAATTTTTTGATGATCCAAGCGGAACCGAAGTACTGTCCTTGTGTAATTTTGATGTCAGCCAGTGCAGCTCATGCGTGACACCTGCCTATGCTCAGGCGCTTGTGAGGAGGACACATTCTACATAGTCAGTCACCAGGACCTACGGGATGAATAATGTCCATTCCACTGCTCCATATCCTGGAACAGATGCTGCAAAACCTGTCAGGTCCAGGGAACTGGAGACGTGGCGACTACATCTCACTGCCACATGAGTCCAGTGGGGCCTGGAACTGGAGGATGAAGAGGACAATGGAGCACAAGCAGTGTCTGGCGAAAGTGAGTGGAGTTTTTCTACAAGGGTGACAAGAGAGGAGGAGCAGGAGCATCTCGAGGAGGTAGAGGGAGATTTTATAGGAAACGAGGACAGAATGAACCCATACACAACACTTTAGGGGGGGCAGGTATACAGTTGGAGGATGGGAGGCAGGGAGTCCCTCAGAGTCATTAATTTGCCGCGATGGCCCGCAACAATGGCTGTGGATGCGTTGCCAACCGGTCATAATGGGATGACTTTAGCTGGCTGTGCTCTCCACCGCTCGGAAGTTAGTTAGGTGACCCTTGCGAACAAGGCCAAGTTCCGAAGAATTTGAGACCTTATGTGTTTTCACTCAGCCAAGAGTAAAGGAGGAACTCAACGTACTGATATAAATCTGCTCTCTTTATTTCAGGTGTGGATCCTCGCTGGTCCTACTGCCTCTATCGCCCATCCTGCTGACAGGGTCGTGACCATGGGGTACCTCATTGGTTGCAACAAGTTAAATTGGAGATGTGAGGGGGGAAGGTACCACTATTTCCTTTAGCGGGCTAACTGTGAGGTAGAATTGTGTGTGGACAAAAGATCGAGAAACGCTTATTAAGCTCCATACAGCATCAGCCTTAAGTCGCTTGGAGTTCGTTGATGTAAGGCAGACTTTCCTTCAGGCCCGCCTAGTGTAGGAGAAAATTTATTCGAAGTCTGGAGAGCTAGACTATGCATATGCAGCAGGAAACCATTGTCCAAGGACGTGCACTGATGAATCAAGCATATTTATCAGAGGATGTTGTGGCAGATCTACTTTGTGGAACACAGCAGCAAGTTGAGGTTGTATGAGCGACACCCACATTGTAGAAGTCAAATCCACCAGGACAACTGTGGAAAGCCAAACTGGATCGATGATGGTGAGTCCTGCAACATAGCTATTGTATTAACATTGGTGTATAAGCTGTCCTGAACCCTTTGTTCTCATAGGATTAGTGTTGCAAATAGCGTCAAGAGCGGTATGATGCAGTGCTGCGGTGAGCCAAGGTTTACACCCCAATCGAGTTATTCGCTTGTTCCACTCAAAATTATGGAGAGTAGTACATCAACCTTTTGTAAGAAGAATCAGGCGTTGGATATCGGTCCAGTGATTTCCACAGATTCCAATGCCTTATCGCATTCAGAGTTACATCAGCCATGAGGGCCTCACTGCAAACATTTTGAGATAGAATTAAGTATCTTGTATAATTCTTCCTTGGAGACTACAATAACCTGGCCTAAACATCTATCAGAATCAGTACTGCTGGCCTATATACCCTGCCATTTGATGCCTAGCACCATTCATCGGCTAGCCATCTGCTGGCCCATTCTAGCCACCATCCAAACTTTTAAATCCAGGGACCTGGTTAATTGCCATTCCACCTCGCATCCTCATCTTCACTATGCCATATGTGATAACTTCGAGAAATTTGCTTGCCGACCACTCTAAACCTGATATATAGTTGCGCTAGCTGTGTACAGGGTGGACCTACTCTACTGTGCGAGCTGGCTGCCACGTCCCATTAAAAACTGGTGTTTGCTGACTAGGCACCCGTGCCATACTGTTGTTTGAGTGTGCGCGTCTCGGTATAAGGAGGAGTAGGCCTAGAAGGCTAGAAGTTTACTAGCCGCAGGAGTAAAGGGTCCGCGTAGCCCAAATCAAAGCTTTCACATAGGCCACTCTGAGTGGTCCCTAAGAGAAGTTAGCAGCCTACACTTCTTCACTCTCTAGTATTGGCCATTTAGTCCAACACATGTGACGCATTACAGAAGAATTGATATTGCTGTGTTCCCAGGCTCCACTACACTATCATATCAATATTGTACATCAAGTCCATGAGTGCCTACTAGACTCGTTAGCTGCCTCACGCATCTCAACCTTCATTTTGCCACTTCCTGTGATACCTTCTTGATATTGCTGCCGGACCGTTCCAAACCTGTTCATTTATCCCGACTGCAGTGTGTAGCCTACCACATTGGCCTGCTTCCTTGAGCCTACCAAAGGGGGAACTTTGGTGTTTTGATTTACACGTTTCCTTGTGCCGAAGGTCTGATAGTTGCTGCCACCTCCTCAATATTTCAACTTGCCCACTGGTGGCCTAGTGATGTATGCTGTCCACCCTTCTCAAACCAGTCATTGTATTGCCAACTCTGTGGCCTGCTGATATCTCTGTCACCTCCACACTCTGTCATTGTGCCAGTCTGTGGCCTAGTGATGTTGCTGCCACCTTCTCAACCTGTCATTTGCCACTCTGTGGCCTACTGATATTGCTGCCACCTGCCAAACCTGTCATTTACCACTCTGTGGCCTACTCATGCTGCTGCCACCTCCATACTGTGTTTGTGCCACTCGGTGGCCTACTGATGTTGCTGCCACCGCCTCAATCTTTCACTTGCCACTCTGTGGCCTAATGATGTTGCTGCCACCTTCTCAACCAGTCATTTGCCACTCTGTGGCCTACTGATATTTCTGCCACCTCCACACTCTGTCATTGTGCCAGTCTGTGGCCTAGTGATGTTGCTGCCACCTTCTCAACCTGTCATCGTGCCACTCTGTGGCCTACTGATGTCACTGCCACCTTCTCAACCTGTCATTATGCCACTCTTTAGCCTACTGATGTTGCTGCCACCTCCACACTCTGTTATTGTGCCACTCTGTGGCCTACTCATGCTGCTACCAATCTGAACCAATGTCTCACTCGAACACCCTGTGGTTTCCTAATGCTGTTTTTTACCCACCCCTCAACCACTCCTAATAATCATTGCATCTATGTTTGGTTTTCCCCCTTCTTTTAATTTGTCAGAAGGAAATGAAAAGGATCAGGTGTGTCTGATGATTAGGTAGACAAAAAGCAGGAGTGGTATACAAACACAGAAGAACATGCAAATATCCGCATTTACCGTTCATCTCTGTTTTGGATCAACTCCTGTTTGTTTTGGCTTTAGCAATGTGATGGATTAATTTGACCGATTGAAAAGTGGACACTGAAGGATGAAAGGAAGGGCAACAATATCAGTGACGCAAATTGCACAAATTACTGTCGCCACCCTCTCCACTTTTTTCGGGGAGTCCTCTACATGTAACAGTATTTATCAGAGCAGGGTCTACTCATAATAGTTTGGAATCATCTGATGACAGTGTAAAAGGAGTGCGCTCTTTGACGCTATTGTAGATCCTTGGCCCTCAGCTCGGTTCAAGGCTGCGTTTCCCACTTCAGTTATTTAGGTCAGTCTTTTGCCCATGTAACTGCCCGAGAAGTGGAAGTGTAAAGCTATTCCAATAGCGACGCCTTGTCATCTTACCATGTGAAAACAAACACTGAGCATTGAATGGAAGACCAAACCACGCTCCCTATGCAAATTTGAGAGCAGGGCACAATGTTCTACAACACCCACAGGCTCTCCCCATCCAGGAAATAGCTTTTTTTAGCGCGATGTCGCCGCAAATAAATTCCGGGCCGAAAGAATTTTTGCCGGAAAATTTCGGCAAAACCTGGCGAATCAAATGTTTGAGAAAATTCACCCATCTCTAATGGCTGCCATCCTCCTCGAGCTGAGCAGAGCCTCAGTTGTTATTGGTGACAGCAAGTAAGCTCCTCGCTGTGTGCTGTTTACGTAGCTCTGCCGTGCGATGAGAACGTCATGCTGCTTCTCTGTGGCAGGACCCCGAAGACACTGCCCCCTCCGTCCTCACTGGTTGCCAAAGTTAGATCATTATCAGCAGCTAAAAGGCAAGTAAATTACAGGCAACTGACACACTGAGTGTCTGTGTTGTGACTGGGCCCCCCTCCGGGTGGGCCAGTTTGACACAAGCGCACATGCCCCCCCCGTGAGGGAAAAGCTCTCCTTTGTTTCAGCATCTTCTCAGATTAGATAAGAAGCATTAATAATTGTGTGAGAGGAATCCTCATTTGTGTTTTTTTTTTTTTTTTTTTTTTTTTTTTTATTTTATGTCCACATATTTTAGTCTTTAAAACATTCTTTTCTGTCAGATTGTGTTGGAGGCAAGTATTGCATTTTTCCTTGACTTCAGTTCACACTTTTTAGTCTGGATATAGTGCTGCTCTGTCTGTTTTAGCTCAGCCTATATATGCCTATGTCAGGGGCGTAACTAGAGAAGCCAGGGCCCCAAAGCAAACTTTTGGATGGGGCCCCCTATAACTCCCCTCCCCCCTCGCCTCACCTCCCAGACACACGACCATGTACCAGACATCTGTTAGATAATGTAGATAATACAAGGGGCATAATACCTCACTCTAAATCTCTCTATCATAACTGTCTATCAAACAAATCTACTATACCAAAACCAATATTACAAAACACTACTACATATGGACGCTGATTATAACACCATAAACATGACCCACAAAATTACCACCACATAGTGACTAAATAATACCCCTACACTATTACTGATCAGTAAAAAAAGACTCAATATTACTGCCATATAGTGACCATATAGTGGTATATACCAGTGTACACAGACTCTGTAGACTGTATATAACTGTAACGGTGCGGCGCCGACGGACGTACGCCGAAGCGCCGACCGCAAACATCCGGGTGTGGATCCTCTGTGAATCCCGCAGGCGAGGTGGTACTGGTAGGACCCACGCCAGGGAGTGTGTCCTAAGGGGCCCCTGGTCTTCGCCAGAGCCCTGCCGCAAAGCGGGATGGACTTGCTGCGGGACCCCCAGGACACTACCCCTGACTGGCTACCTGCGGTGACAGCCGGGGTGGCAAGACAGGAATCCAGGTGGTTGAGGAACAGGAACACGGTACAGCAGGATACAGGAGGGTTAAACTGTAAACATAGCACCACAGATAACGGCAGAACTGGACTGGTACCACATCAGGTACAGACCAGGGAACACTGCAGGAACAGGAGAGGCACATACGGACATGGAACACGCAGGATACAGGAGAACTCCAAACACTACGGACGACGGCCAGTAGCTCAGATTGACCAACGACACTGGACCAGCATCTAGGGTTTAAAAGGCTCAAACAGCAGACCGAGATGCTGTGCAGACTCAAGATGGGAAGTCAGCTGGACACAGCAAAAGAACTGCAATGAACTGACCCAGAGTAAGACAAGAACTTCCTCTTATAGCCAGAGGTCAGGGGTGAAGAGGAAGGTGCACAGAACAGGAAACTATAAATAGGCAGGAAGCTGCTGCGCGCACGCCATAGAGGCACAGATTCGGCATCAGACAGGACCCAGGAAGCAACAATACATGGATAGGACTAGGCAAGTACTAGGCAGAACACAGGTTGACTAGGACCCTGCGACAGGGAGCCCCACAGAGACATGCAGGCATGGACAGGCCGACGGTCCAAGGCAGGGACCGCGGCATGAACCGTGACAATAACCACCATAAAGTTAGCATATAGTGGTAGACACCAGTGTACACAGACTCTGCAGACTGTATATAACCACCATACAGTTGGCCATATAGTGGTAGACACTAGTATACACAGCCTGTGCAGACATATAATGATTACAGGTGCAGTTACATCTTGTGACTCCACAGGTGACGTCCCTCTGACCAGTCGATACTTTCCCCTTTTTTCTGGCATCCCGTCCCAGACTTCCATGATGACCGTCTCCCTACCACTTGCCCCTGTAGATTTAGAACCCAAATATCTTAGAAATCTGACTTTTTCCAGCACCTGCCCCCTTGCTTATTGGTGTCCATTTAGGCAGGCAGGTTTTTAAAAAGGATATATGGGGCCCCAAAATAGCCCCAAAGGGTTTTTTGGGAGCCCAAAAGAATTTCCCAAATAAAACGGTAGGGTTTAGGCAGCTAAAGGGGAACCCCCTATAAGTAACAGGGGGGTATAGGGGGCTATATAGGCAACAGGGTTCCGGTTGCTATAGGGCTATTCAGGCAGGGAGACCTTTTGAGCTATATAGCTTTAGGGGGCTTTTTTAAAAAATTAATTTGGCTGTGTACATCCATATATTTTAAAAAAAACGTAAGGATAGGTTTCACACTGGGAAAGGGAATAGCATACATCTAAAACAAAAAATCTTTTGGGACACTTTCAAAAATAAGTAAAACTTCAAGGAAAATAGGAAAATTTTTTTAAAATCATTTCTGCTAAGGAAAATATTTAAAAAAACCCGGGAAATTTTTAGTTTACAGTTTTTTTATCAAAAAATTGTTTAAGCTCACCTCCCAAAAAGGGGTCAAGGGGATCCCAGAACCCGGTGAGTTTTCCCCAACACTAACAATTACATCACTAGGGGTTTCCCTTCAGACTACAAACCCCTCAGGGAGTGATAGGAACTTGCTACTGAATTATCCCGCACTGGTTTTTTTAAAAAGGTAAGGGGGGTGCGCAAGCCAATGAGATTGCCATCCCCAAATAAAACTACAAAAATTAATTAGGCTGTGAAAATCCAATTTTATTTTTAAAAAAAGTAAGCATAGGTGCACACTGGTAAGGCAATAGCATACATCTAATACAAATACAGTGGCCCCACTAAAAAAACTAAAATAAAACATCAAGGTTTTATAGGGGAATTTTTTTTAAAAAACATTACTGCTAAGGAAAATATGAAAAACCGGGAAATTTTTAGTTTTTCAGTTTTTTATCAAGAAAGTTTTTAAGCTCACCCCCAAAAGCGTCCAAAGGGGGTCCCAGACAGGGGATACCCCAACACTAACATGTTTCCCTCACTAGGATTCCCCTTTAGGGCTAAAAAACCCCAGGGGGTGATAGGAAAATTTACTTTTAAATTTTCCTGCAATGGTTTAAAAAAAGGTTAAAGGGGGGGAGTTTCAAACAAGCCCAAGAGGTTTCCATCCCTCCCCAAAAGGGCAAAAACAAAAAAATTAGGCTGTCCAAACCATATATTTTAAAAAAAGTAAAACATAGGGGCACACTTTGGGAAGGGGCCAAAAAAGCATACATCTAATACAAATATAGTGGCCAAAACACAAAACAAGAAAAAATTAAAGGGATATAGGAATTTTTTTAAAAAAGCATTACGCAAAAGGGAAAAAATGAAAAACCCGGGGGTTCTTAGTTTACAGTTTTTGATCAAGAAATTTTTTAAGCTCACCTCCCAAAAACGTTTAAGGGGTCCCAGCAAGGTGAGTCCCTAACACAAAATGTTACATCACTAGGGGGTCCATTCAAGTAAAACCTCTCAATTTGGGGTGAAAAGGAAAATTCTACTGGGAAATTTTCCTGCCTGGTTTAAGAGGTAAGGGGGGTGCAGCAAGCCCCAAAGAGGTTTTTCCATCCCTCAAAAAGACTACACAAATTAATTAGGCTGTGCCCATCCATAATTTTTTTTAAAAAAAGTAAAACATAGGGGCACAGGGGAAGGCAATAGCATACATTTAAAACAAATATCATGGCACCCTTTTCAAAACCCAAGTAAAACATCAAGGTATAAAAGGAATTTTTTGAAAAAACATTACTGCTAAGGAAAAAAATGAAAAAACCCGGGGGTTTTTAGTTTACAGTTTTTGATCCAAAAATTGTTTTTAAAATCCCCTCCCCAAAAACGGGGCAAAGGGGGGCCCGCAAAAGGTGAGTCCCCAAACTAATAAGTTACCCCACTAGGAGTCCATTTTAACTACCCTCTCAGGGGGTGTAGGAAAATTTCTATGAATTTTCCTGCACTGGGGTTTAAAAAAAGGTAAGGGGGGGGGCAGCAAAACCCAAAGAGGTTGCCATCCCCCAAATAGACCCACACAAATTTTAAATTTGGCTGTGAAATCCATATATTTTTTAAAAAAGTAAGAATTTGGTGCCACACGGGGAAGGCAAAAAAGCATACATCTAATAAAAATATCAGTGGCCACTACAAAAATAAGTAAAAACATTTAAGGGTTTTAAAAGGAATTTTTTTTAAAAAAGCATTAAATGCTAAGGAAAAAATTTTTAAAAAAAGGGATTCTTAGTTTACAGTTTTTTTATCAAAGGGAAATTTTTTAAGCTTTACCCTCCAAAAGCGGGTTTAAGGGGATCCCAAACACAGGTGAGTCCCCAACCTAACATGTTACCTCCTAGGAAGGGCCCCCTTTAGAATTCAACCTCTTAGGGGTGTTTGGGGAAATTGTACTGAATTAAACCCGCACTGGTTTTTAAAAGAAAGGGAAGGGGAGTGCAGCAACCAATTTAGGTTGCCATCCCCCAAATAGACTAAACAAATTAATAAGGGTGTGCACATCCAAAAATTTTTAAAAAAAGAAGCATAGGTGCACCCTGGGAAGGCAAAAACATACATCTAATCCCAAAAATCAGGGGGACCCCTACAAAATAAGTTAAAAAATCCCAAAGGGATAAGGAATTTTTTGAAAAATGATTACTGCTAAGGAAAAAATTAAAAAAACCGGATTCTTAGTTTACAGTTTTTGATTTAAGAATTGTTTAAGCTAACCTCCCTAAAAAACCCCTAAGGGGATCCCAGCACAGGTGAATCCCCTTTCACTTTAAAATTTACCTCACTAGGAAATCCATTCAGAATACAACCTTCAGGGAAAATGGGAAAGGGAAATTGCTACTGAATTTTTCCTTTTTTGGTTTAAAAAAAGGTAAGGGGAAATTAAAAAAGCCAAAAGAGGTTCCTTCCCTTTTAAATTTGACTACACAAAGTAATTAGGCTTTGCAAAATTCCCTTTTTTTTAAAAAAAAATAAGCATAGGTGCAACCCGGGGAAGGGCCCAAAAGCATAAATCTTGAAGGGGGTTTTGGGGGGAAAAAGGGGCCATTTAGGTTTGGGTTTAGGCACTTTAAAAGGGGCCCCCTTTTATTTGGGCAGGGGGGGGTATAGGGGGCTATATTGGCAGGAAAAAGGCTTTAAAGGTAGTATAGGCTATTCCCGGCAGGCGACTTAGAGCTTATAGGCCCGCCCTTGTGGGGGCAAAAAAATGCAGAAATTGGGGGGGGTATAAAAAGGCAACTGGGGGGGTGACAGGCAGGGGGAGGGGGTGTACAGGCCCGGGGTTGGGGGTGTAAGGCAAGAATTAGGGGGTTTTTATAGGAAGGCTAGGGGGTGTATAGGAAGGGTGGGGTATACAGGGGGGGCTTAGGGAATATACCCGGGAGGGTTGGGGGGATACGCGGCTTTAGGGGGTATACGGGGAGGGTTAAAGGGGGGATACAGGGAGGCTTAGGGGGGATACGGCCAGGGGCTGTAATAGGCAGGCAGGCTTGGGGGGGTGAAAATTTCAGGCAGGCTAAGGGGGGCTGTAATTTGGCAGGCTAATGGGCGGGATAGGGAGACAGGCTAGGGCGCTGAAAAAGGCAGGCAGGCTGGGGGCGTAATAGGCAGGCAGATAAAGGGGTGTATAGGGAAAGGGAGGGTAGGGGGGGTGTAATAGGCAGGAAAGGGTAGGGGGTGTAAATTTGGCAGGGGGTAAAGGGGGGATACAAGGGGGCTTAGGGAAACAGGTTTAAAAAAAGAAAATGTTACTCCACTCTGTCCACGCTCCCCCCGAAGCGCCGCGCTGCAGTCTCTCCCGCAGTCCTGTGTCAGCGGCCGGGCGGGCGGTGATGTGAAGGCAAAAGCCGCGCGCCCTTTTGACACAGAGTGTCGGCAGGGGGGGAAATAACAGGGCGGGGCGAGTGGCACTCCGTTCTGCTTCTCCCGGGCCCGCGTGGCCCCGCTGAACGCTCGGGCCGGGGGGCCCGGGCATTCAGAGGCAGTATGCGCCGGGCCCCTCAGCTCCCCGCTCGCCGCAGTGAACTGTTAAGTTCACTGCTGGCGGGCACAGGAGCGGCATTACCGGGGTAGCGGACTCAGTAGCAAGGGCCCCGGAGCAACTGCTACCCCTGCTACCCCGGTAGTTACGCCCCTGGCCTATGTGTTAATGCTCTTGGCATAGTACCCAAAATATATTGTATGTTATAACCAGAATGATTGGTTGGTCGTTTCGTTTCTAGTATACCATGTCTTAATTCAGATATTTGACTAGATGTTATTTGCAGCTTCCGTTAACATCAGTTAGAGAATTCACTTCCAGATTGAAGCACTTTAAATGCATTGCTGCCATGAAGTACAAAGATTGTTGTCCTAGAATCTGACTGGTGATGTGGACAAAATTGTTGGTAACCTTCGGTTAAAGAAAGAAAAATTCACAATGGTCACTGAAATAGAAATGGACAAAAGTAATAATAAATGTACTGAAAATTCATACATTGCGTTTGAATTGTGGTTCAACCAAGAAAAAAAACTAATCAAACTGGCCTGGACAAAACTGATGGTACCCCGAGAAAAGAATAAAAATAATTTGACCATAGGGATATGTTAAACTTCATCTCAACTTTATACGATAATCCAAAACAACTGTTTGACACTTTCCACTCCCTCTCCAGGCCTAAAGTTTAGGCCCAGCCACTCACTCAAAGAGAAAATTGACAGTATCTGGCAAAACATCAATCTCAATCTTCATGTACTATGCAGTCTGTCCCCTCGAAATCCACAAGGTACTTCTTTGATTCTGAGGCCTGTGAGTCAAATAGAAAACTAGGGCAACATATTGAGTATTTTTAAAACAGAATCAGATGAATCAATATTAAGTTATTAAACTCTGCTAACTTCTACTGTGTTCTGGTAAAATATGGATTAAAGCTGAATATCTGCAAAAAATATGACATTTTGAAATTTTACCACCATTTTGATTTAATTTCTTTAACCCCTTGCCAACATTAGACGTACCGGTACGCATACCTCCCAGCTTTTAGAGATTGCTAAGAGGGATACATCAGGCCATGCCTCTAACTACGTACAAACATGTGACATCACACCAAAAGACCGCCCCTTAACCACCCCCCACACACAACATCAAATTTTTTAGGACCCAAAAAGGGACACTTTTCAGTATCCAATGTGAAATTTTAAGTAAGTTTTATGTAATATAAGTTTAATAGCAATAAATACTTTTTAACGAAACATAAGTTGTTTATGCAAATCTTTTTCCCCAAATAAAAAAGGGGGGCATTTTAGAGTAAGGGGGACAGGGGGACGGGGGTTTAAAAATGGGGACTGTCCCTTTAAAACAGGGACCTTGGGTAGCCGGAAAGCCCTTTGCAACGTGGGGGGGCCCACAATGGGCCCCAATGACACTAATTGACCATATATATTCCACTGGCCTCATGTCGCATCCCCGCTGCCTGGAGTGAGCTCCGGCTGCGGGTGATTATCCCTTAGCTGTCGTGATCTATCACGATCACTGCAGCTAAGGCACAGACAGAAGGAGGGAGCACCTTCTGCATTCCATTGGGCGCAGCGGCCCCGCTGATACCTGACACCCCTGGTCTTTGCTAAAGTAACAAAGAGACAGGAATCACAGCATAAATAAAGGGTGCTACTGAATGTTCCATAAATATATGAAAAGACACAAAAAGGAAGAAAGGTACAAAAAAGAAAAGCACACACCGAGAACAAAGACATTTAGAAGTGTATAATTTTTATTGCAAAAAGTATGAACATACCTCCAAGAAAAAATTGGGAGGAAGGTCATAAAGCTTGTACAATGTTGCATGCATGTAAGTAATCAGGTAACCTAAAGACTACACAAAACTGGAGAAGTACAACAAAATATTATACAATAATATCATAGCAGCTCCCACACACAGTGAGTATACACCAAGAAATAATCAAAAAGTAAAAATAAATAAATTTTTTGGCACACACCACAACAAAGTATAAATAAAAAATCTGCAAAAGTGAAAAAAAGAATGGCAAATTCAAAATATAGAGAAAATGCTCAGCTTAAAATTCCATCAACTAAAGGTAAAAGGACCTCACACGTATCGACACTAAGGGCCACATGCATGATAACTGTCTAGGTCTAAAACTTTCTTTGTTGCCCATAGCAACCAGAGTGCCCCTTTTATTTCATATACTGCTCCGGAAAAATGAAAGTGGTGCTCTGTTTAGTTGATATGGGCAACAAAGAGAGTTTTAGAACTAGACAGTTTTCATACATGTGGCCCTAAGTGTTGCTTCCTCAGGGATATGCACTAAGACACTTCATGGCCCAAATATATATGAAATTAAATTAAGTACATAAGAAATACAATTAGGCTAAGTTGTAGGCAAAATAATGCTGTAATAGCATTTGGAAGCGAGCAAATGCAGCTGTGCCAAATAACAAAACCACACATGCACATATGGTGACAGTACAAAGATAATATAGCGCATGTGCAAGAAGGACACACAGAGATAGATGTAGTTGCCGACAAATACAAATCAAGAGAATGCGCATATGACAAGACATAATGACCATACAAAGCATGCCCCACTGGTAACATATGTATTAAAATCGGGATAAGCCGACTCGTATAACCGACCCGGTTTAAGCCGGGCACCACTTTGCCCCAAAAACTGGGGAAAAATTAAACCAGGGTGGAAAATGCAGCGGCTACTGGGAATTTTTAAAAAAAAAAAAAATACCAAAAAAATTACATTGGGATTTTTAAAGTCCCCCATAGGGAGATTACGTAGGCAGGTATTTTTGGCAGTTTAATGTCCCCCAAGGCAGAATAGGCAGGTATAGGCAGTTTCTGTCCCCCCATGGCCGTTTAATGTCCCCCATAGGCAAATATAGGGTGTATAGGAGTTTAAAGCCCCCATAGGCATTTTTTAAAGTCCTCCTAGGCAATATAGCTGGTATAGGCATTTTAATGTCCCCCCCTAGGGGATATAGTGGTTAGGCACATAGCCACCTAGGAGGAAAAAGGGAGGGAATTGCCCCCATAGGGAGGGGGATATGGGAGGTATAGGTCCCATAGGCAGAGTGTAGGCGGTATAGGGGCATTATAGGTGGTTATAAAGGGGTTTTAGGAGGTATAGGTGCCCCTATGCAGGCTATAGGCCGGTAATTGCCCCCATAGGCAGGATATAGGCAGGTATAGGACATCATAGGCAGGGTATAGGCAGGTATAGGTCCCCCTAGGCAGGCTATAGGCAGGATATAGGTCCCCCTAGGCAGGCTATAGGCAGGTATAGGCAGGTTATAGGCAGGTATAGGCAGGGTTTTAAAACAAAAAAACAACCACTTATCTCACTCCCTCGCTGTCCGGTCTTCCGGGCGCTCTCCTCCGTCTTTTCGGCACAGGCGGGTGATGTCATCAGGCCTTGCACGCAGCTGCACTGCCTGTGCCGGAAACTCCGGACAGCCGTGAGTCTGCGGCCGCCCGCAGTCCACTGTGGAGCAGGGAGCGCTCGCAGTGCCCGGACGCTGTCAGCTGACTCAGCCTTCAGTTATATGCGCTCCCTGAGGAGTCGCATATACAGTTGCTGAAGCATCCCTGTCGGCACTCGGGCCATCGCAGCGCCCGAATGCCGACAGTGACTCGAGTATAAGCCGAGGTCGGATTTTTCAGCACATTTTTTACGGTAGATCAAAGATGCAATAGTGCACGTGCATGGAAGATACCTAAAGGCTTTGTCTACACTGCACAGAAAAACGTTAGTTTTTCAGCGTTTTTCATTTTCTAAAAACGCTGGAAAAATGACTGAAAACAAAGAATATTGAAAAAACCTCCTGCTGTCTACACTGAGCTTCTTTTTTCTGCTCGTTTTTTTTACTGATCGTCTATAGTGGGTGTTAATAAAGGTTATACCTTATCAAATTTGCATACAAGTGTCCGATGTGTCCTTGTTTGTACTGTTCATAATAAAATGATCAAGCATTGGTCGCTAACTATTTTTGCGCAATTCATGTTTTTTTCGCTACAAATACTTTTTTTTTTTTTATTACAGATTTTGCCGCTAAAATCCTTTTCTTAACAGATTTTGGCATTAATAAAGTTATCTCACTTCTGACGCTAAAAATACTTATTTTTCCGGAAAAAGACGAATTTGTAGCAGCAAAATCAAGATAACATTATTAGTGTCAAAATCCGTAATAAACATATTTTAGCGCCAAAATCTGTATAAAAGGTATTTTAGTGTCAAAATCCATAAAAAAAGTATTTTAGCGCCAAAATCCGTTTTGTTTTTTTAGTAACAAAAGCGAGATAACTTTAATAGCACCAAAATCCATAAATAAACATTTTAGTGCCAAAATCCGTAAAAAAACGCATTTTAGCACCAAAATCCGTTAAAACACGTATTTTAGCATCAAAATCCTTAAAACGTATTTTAGCGCCAAAATCCGTTAAAACACGTATTTTAGCATCAAAATCCTTAAAACTTATTTTAGCGTCAAAATCCGTAAAACTTATTTTAGCACCAAAATCCGTTAAGCTGTTTTAGTGACAAAAGCGAGAAAACTATAATAGTGCCAAAATCCGAAAAAACTTATTTTAGTGCCAAAATCCGTAAAAAACATATTTTTTGTAATAAAAAACATTTTAGCGTCAAAAAAATTTAAAAAGTATTTTAGCATCAAAATCCTTAAAATGTATTTTAGCAGCAAAATCTGTAAAACATATTATAGCTAGAGATGGGCGAATTGATTCTAACGAAGTGGAATTCGTTTAGAATTTCAGGAAAACTTCGATTCTAAACAAAGTCGAAGTTTGGGGTAATTCGAGGGAACGAAGTGTGTTTTTAATTGATAAAATGGCTGCGAGCACATGGCGTTACATGGGGCAAAGAACTCTGGGAGGAAGAAGGGCATTACCTACATGACATGTGCAGCGATGAAGCCAATCAGAGACCGGCGGGATTCTGTGACGTCACCGCACTATATAAGTCCGGGCGCGACGCTGGCAGCTCACACTCCTCTCACTGTACTGATTAGGGAAGGTGCTGCCGCGGCTGATAGCTCTTACTGAAGAACTATTTTTATCCCAGCGATTTTTTGTGGGGGTGTCTCAGCTTGTCTCAGAGACTGCTCTCTTACGTTCTAATTCTGATTTTGTGGGTATTGAACTGAAGTCCAGTTGGGCGTCCAAGCAGCTGCATATACATTTTAATGCTATCTGCTCAGTTCTTCAGCACATTGAATATCCAAGGGTTATCTAAAAAAGTTCCTGCTGTATTCATTTAAAGAAACAGCCCTTTTTACAATCCAAATACCAATTAATTTTTGGTTGCTCATTTCTTTTTGCAATTTAGATCCAGGGGTTAATTAAGCGTTGTTCTGCTGTTGTGGTCACTAAAAGAACATTTTTTTTCACCGCCAAAGAAGGGAATTTTGCCTGTAGCATAATTCATAACTGAAGGTTAATTACAAGTTTTTCTGTTATTCTGTACCGTAAAATACACGCCATTTTACCACGCTACAAAGCTGGTAATTTTTGGTTGCTCATTTCTTTTGTGCAATTATGATCCAGGGGTTAATTAAGCGTTGTTCTGCTGTTGTGGTCACTAAAAGAAACATCATTTTTCACTGCCAAAGAATCAATTTTGCCTGTAGCATAATTCATAACCGAAGGTTAATTACAAGTTTTTCTGTTTTTTCTGTACCCTTTAAAAAAAAACGCCATTTTTTAAAATGCTACAAAGCTGGTAATTTTTGGTTGCTCATTTTTTTTGCGCAATTATGATCCAGGGTTAATTAAGCATTGTTCTGCTGTTGTGGTCACTAAAAGAAACATTTTTTTTCACCGCCAAAGAAGACATTTTGCCTGTAGCATAATTCATAACCGAAGGTTAATTACAAGTTTTTCTGTTGTTCTGTACCGTAAAATATATGCCATTTTAACACGCTACAAAGCTGGTAATTTTTGGTTTTCTCATTTTTTTGTGCAATTTACATCCAGGGGTTAATTAAGCGTTGTTCTGCTGTTGTGGTCACTAAAAGAAACGTTCTTTTTCACCGCCAAAGAAGAAATTTTGCCTGTAGCATAATTCATAACCGAATATGGGTATATGTAGAATCTGTAAGCAGAAAGTGAAGCGTGGCCAGGGAGCTAACGTTGGCATCACGGCCCTGTGTCAACACATGCAGCGTCACCATCCGGTGGCCTGGGAGTGGGAAGTGGCTCAGATTTTGGTGGTCCATCCTGCCGCCGCAGCAATAGCAGCAGCATCACGCCCAGTGGCGCGCATGCCATTGAAACCCAGTCAAGGCTCCACCACCTCTGCAGAAGGAGCTGTTTCTCTTTGACATAATCCCCGTCCAGATGCTCCTGCTCCTCGCACTCATGGCGCCAGCAGTCGTTCAACGAGGCGTTTGGGCAAAGAGACAACAGTATGCGTCCGACCATCCTAAGTTTTCAGAAGCTGACCGTACTCCTGTCCAAGTTGTTGGGGGCTGGGAGTCCCTCCCTTTCCAAATGGTGGACTCTGCACCGTTCAGAGAACTAATGGCTTGTGCCGAGCCGAGATGGAGAGTTCCAAGCCGTAAATTTCCTTCCAAAAAGGGAGTACCAGCACTTCATAAAAAATGTAGAACAGAAGGTGGGCCAGTCCTTGAGCTTATCGGTTTGTTCCAAGGGGCACGGCAGCGTGGGCGTCTGGAGCTGTAACTAACGGTCAGGGCCAGTACATGTCCTTTACGGCCCACTGGGTGAATGTGCTTCCGGCCCAGGCACACCAACAACTTGGACAGGAACCCGCTTTCTCCTTCACGTTTGTCAAACTGCGGGTCCTGCGCCAATGTCCGCGTCCTCTTCCCCCACCACCACCCCCATCTCAGCCTCCACAAGTACTGCTCCATCATACCACATGTGTAGGGCACAGCGGTGTCACGCAGTTCTACACCTGGCTTGCCTCGGCGAACGAAGTCACACAGGGGAGAAACTGCTCCGCGTCATGCAGCAAGAAATCGATGTGTGGCTTCTCCCCGCCAACTGCAAATCGGAAACCATGGTGACGGACAATGGGAGGAACATGGTGTCCCCCGCTGCACCGAGGAGGGATGGTCCATGCACCCTGCATGGCGCATGTGTTCAATTTGGTTGTGAAAAGGTTCCTGAAGTCTTCCACCGATCTTCAGAAGATTCTGAAAATGGCCAGGAAACTGTGCATGCACTCCATCCATTCCTACAAAGCCAGGAACACCCTTCTTGAGTTGCAGCTGCAGAACGGCCTCCCCCAACACACTCTGATATGTGATGTTTCCACCCGTTGGAATTCCAACCTGCACATGTTGGACCGACTGTATGAACAGAGAAAGGCCATTAACGATTTTTTGATGATCCAGGCGGACAGGAGTACTCCCCTGTGTAACTTTGATGTCAGCCAGTGGCAGCTCATGCATGACACCTGCCATTTGTTGAGACCATTCGAGGAGGCGACGTTATTTGTCAGTCGCCAGGACTACGGGATGAATAACATCATTCCACTGCTTCATGTCCTGGAACAGATGCGAAAAATCTGTCTGGGGAGGGGACTGGAGACGGGCGACTAAATATCGCGGCCACATGAGTCCGGTGGGGAACTGGAAATGGAGGAGGAGGAGGAGGGCATTGGAGCAGAACATTGCTGGTGAAATTTTTCTACCCCGGTGACAAGAGAGGAGGAGCAAAGGGGCAGCTGGAGGAGGTAGATGGAGATGTGGTAGAAGAGGAAGATGAACCGCAATCACAATTGCAGTATACAGTGGAGTTGGAGGCAGGGAGCCCCTCGGAGTCACTTGTGCAGATGGTCCGCAGCATGCTGATTTGCCTGGCTAGTGACAGCCGAATAGTCACCATCCGGCAGAGGGATGACGTCTGGCTCTCCACCCTATTGGACCCTCGCTACCGGTCCCAGATGGGCGCCTTTTTCCCAGCGCTGAGAGGGAGGAAAAATTCAAATACTATAGGGAAATCCTCCGTAGTCCCGTTGGCCGCTGCCTATTTTGCGGCATCGTCCCTCCTCTGACAGGTCAGACCGGGGGGTACTTCAGCGCTCACGTACAACTGCCGAGGCTGCTGCGGAAGGTGGGGGGATAGTAGCAGTACCAGCTCCAACAGCAGCAACCTAAGTCTGAAGTCACTGATGAGCAGCTTCCTTCACCTGTCTAGTGAGGAGGGCAGTCGCCAGCAGCAGCAGGACTTGGAGCAGACCCTGAACCAACAGGTCGTGGCCTACTTGGACAGAACTCTGCCACCCCAGTTAGAAGATCCGCTGGTCTACTGGGCAGCCAAACTGGATGTGTGGCCGCAACTTGCCGAGTTTGCAGTGGAGAAGCTGTCCTGCCCGGCCAGTAGTGTGGCATCAGAGCGGGTGTTCAGTCCGGCGGGGGCCATCGTTACCCCAAGGAGAACCTGCTTGTCCACGGGAAATGTGGAACGACTGACCTTTGTCAAGATGAATCAGGCTAGATCGGCCAGGATCTCCACACTCCAATGCCTTAGGCGTCAGATTACATCAGCCATGACGCCTCACCCAAACTTTGAGAAATGAGTCTGGGTTCAAACTACCTGTCTCAGCCACTATCCTGATGCCGCCACCCGCCACAGTTTCTCCATGTGCCTACCACCATCTTTACCAGGGACTGATATTGCCACCCACCTCCACACTCTGTCATTTTGCCACTCTATGACCTCATGCTGCTGCTGCTGTTGCTGCTGCCGTGATATCCACACTGTGTCATTGTGCCACTCTCTGTCCTCATGTTGTTGCTGCCATCACCTCCACTCTCTGTCATTGTGCCACTCTGTGGCCTACTACTGTTTTGCCACCTCCAGAATGTCATATTGTTTGTGCCACTGTCCTGAAACCTCATGCTTGCTCTGCTGTGGCTGCTGCCGTGACCTCCACACTGCTGTCTTGTGCCACTCTTGACCTCATGGCACTGCCTGCTTTGCTGCTGCCTCGTGGCCATTTCCACAGAGTCATTGGAGTTGTCTTTGTTGGGTGGCCACTCCTGGGACTCTGACCTCATGCTGCAGCTGCCGTGACCTCTACTCTCTGTCATTGTGCCACTCTGTGGCCTACTACTGTTTTGCCACCTCCAGAATGTCATTGTGCCACTGTCTGACCTCATGCTGCTGCTGTGGCTGCTGCCGTGACCTCCACACTGTGTCATTGTGCCACTCTCTGACCTCATGCTGCTGCTGCCGTGACCTCCACTCTCTGTCATTGTGCCACTCTGTGGCCTACTACTGTTTTGCCACCTCCAGAATGTCATTGTGCCACTGTCTGACCTCATGCTGCTGCTGTGGCTGCTGCCGTCACCTCCACACTGTGTCATTGTGCCACTCTCTGACCTCATGCTGCTGCTGCCATGACCTCCACTCTCTGTCATTGTCCCACTCTGTTACTGTTTTGTCACCTCCAGAATGTCATTGTGCCACTGCCTGACCTCATGCTGCTGCTGTGGCTGCTGCCGTGACCTCCACACTCTGTCATGGTGCCACTGTCTGACCTCATGCTGCTGCTGTGGCTGCTGCCGTGACCTCCACACTGTGTCATTGTGCCACTCTGTGGCCTACTCCTGTTTTTGCCACCTCCAGAATGTCATTGTGCCACTCTCTGACCTCATGCTGCTGCTGTGGCTGCTGCCGTAACCTACACACTGTGTCATTGTGCCACTCTGTGGCCTACTCCTGTTTTTGCCACCTCCAGAATGTCATTGTGCCACTCTCTGACCTCATGCTGCTGTGGCTGCTGCCGTCACCTCCACACTCTGTCACTGATGTTGCCACCTGAGCCCTCAGCTTGTTTTTTTCCAGCTTTCGCTGCCATGACTTTATCAGGCTACATTCCCGCTTCAGTTTTTTGGTCAGTTTTGCCCTCTTAAGTGCCCAGGGAATTTTATAGTGAAGCGATTCTAAGAGCGGCGGCAGTCATATGAGTGTCATACTAAAACACAACATTGTATGAAGACCAAACCAAGCTCCCTCTGCATATTTAAGCATGGCACAACGTTCTACAGCACCCTGCAGGCTCTGTGCATCCTGGAAATAGCTGTTTTTTAACGCGATTCATCCGGAAGTAATTCTAAGTAATTCGGACCGAAACGAATTTTGTCGGGAAATTCGGCGAAGTCAATGAATCGAATTTTTGAGAACTTCGCCCATCTCTAATTATAGCACCAAAATCCATTAAAAAAGTTGTTTTAGCGACAATGGCAAGATACCGTATATACTCAAGTATAAGCTGAGTTTTTCAGCTCAAAAAATGTGCTGAAAAATCCCTGCTCGGCTTATACTTGAGTCACTGTCGGCGCTCGGGTACTGTGATGGCTTGTGTGCCTCCAGGGACTCTTCAGCTATACGCGACTCCTCAGGGATGGCATATAGCTGAATGCCAAGTGAGCCGACAGCTTCCGGGCCCTGCAATGGCCCGGGCACTGTCAGCGATCCCTTTACCTGTATGCGACTCCTCTTGGAGCTCATACAGGTGAAGATACCACTGCGGAGCAGAGAGCGAGCACTCCCTGCTCCGTAGTGGACACCGGACGGCCGCAGACTCGCGGCTGTCCAGAGTTTCCGTCACAGGCACCGTGAGTGTCATCGTGCTGCCTGCGCGGCCTGATGACATCACACTGCCTGGAGCAGAGTGCCCGGGAGTCGGAGCAGCGAGGGAGCGAGGTAAGTACTTGTATTTTTATTTTTTTAAACTGCCTATGGGGCCATATACCTGCCTATTACCTGCCTATGGGGCCATATACCTGCCTATAGGGACATATACCTGCCTATAAGGACATATATCTGCCTAGAATCTGCCTATAGGGACATATACCTGCCTATTACCTGAATATTGGGCCATATACCTGCCTATTACTTGCCTATGGGGCCATATACCTGCCTATTACCTGCCTATGGGGCCATATATCTGCCTATGGGGCTATATATCTGCCTATTCCTGCCTATGGTTTCATATACCTGCCTATGGTTCCATATACCTGCCTATAACCTGGCTATGGGGGACATATACCTGCCTATGGGGGACATTAAACTGCCAATAACCTGCCTATGGGGGACAATAAACTGCCTATACCTGCCTATGGAGGACATATACCTGCCTCTACATACCTATGGGGGATATTAAACTGCCTATACCTGCCAATGGGGGGCATAAAACTGCCTATGTAATTTTATTGGTATCCATTTTTATTTTTAAAATTTACCAGTAGCTGCTGCATTTTCCTCCCTAGGCTTATACTTGAGTCAATAAGTTTTCCCAGTTTTTTTGTGGCAAAATTAGGTGCTTCGGCTTATATTCGGGTCGGCTTATACTAGAGTACATACGGTAACTTTATAAGCACCAAAATCCGTTAAAAAAATGGACTTTAGGGCTAAAATCCCTAAAAAAAAAGTATTTGTGATGACAAAAGCAAGGCAACTTTATTAGTACCAAAATCCATAAAAATAAGGATTGACCGTCTTTCAGCTGCTCTTGACAGGCAGTGAACAGAAAACTTTTATGAACGTTTTTAGTATTTCGTTTTAACCCCTTAACGACCTTGGGCGTATGAGTACGTCACAGGGCCGCTAAGGGGCTTTGCAGGGGGATCGCGCCGCGACCCCCCAGCACAGCCGCGGGTGTTAGCTGCAAATCGCCGCTAACACCCGACAGTAACAGCGCCGGCGGGTGGCTCCGGCCGTTGGCGCTGTTTTACCCATCAGACACCGCGGCAAAGATGGCCGCGTCGTCTGAATTAACGGCGATCGGTGCCGCGCACCGATCGGTACAGTCATCGACACCGACGATCGGGCATGGTGGCGGGGAGCCTTGTGAAGGCTCCCGTCACTTACCCTGGCCGGTTTGCCCTACTTCCGTCCGCAGACAGGAAGTGGGGAAACCGCCATCTTTTTACACCCTAATGCATTGCCTTTGCAATGAATTTTGTTGTTTTAACAATCGCGCCCCGTTGTGGTCAAGTTCCATTGGTGGCCTCAATGTTACAGTAAAAAAAAAAAAAAGTTTTAAAGTACAAAAAAAAAAAATTATTAAAAATTTCAAATCAACCCCCTTTCCCCATTTTACAAATACAATCATTAAAATAATAAAAAAGTTACACATATTTGGTATCACCGCGTCCAAAAAAGTCCAATCTATAAAAATATAACATCATTTATCCCGTACGCTGAACACGGTAGAAGAAAAAAAAATTCCAGACGCCAAAATTGCGTTTTTTGGTCATTTTACGTCACTCAAAAAATGGAATAAAAATGATCAAAAAAGTCGCATGCATTCCAATCTGCTAGCGATAAAAAGTACACTTCAGCCCGCAAAAAATGCACCCTCACTGACGTCCGGAGGTGTTAGTACAAAAAAGTTATTGGTCACACAAAATGGCGCCGCGGCACAAATTTCAAAAATAGAAAATGTTTGGAATTTTTTTTACGGTACCAAAACATAACGGAAACCCTACATGTTCAGTATTGCCGTATGCGTATCAACCTGTAGAATACAGATAACACATTATATTTACCGAAGATTGAACGCCGTAAAAGCAAAACCCCCGCAAACATGGCAAAAATACATTTTTTTTCACAATTTGTCCCACTTGGAATTTTTTTGCGGTTTCCCAGTATATTCTATAGTATAGTGAATAACACCATTAGAAAGTACATCTTGTCCCGCAAAATAAAAGCCCTCATGTGTCTATGTAGGTGGAAAAATAAAAAAAGTTATGGCTTTCAGAAGGCGAGGAGGGAAAAACGAACGTGTCACAAAAAAAAAACCAAAAAAAAAAACCATGTCCGTAAGGGGTTAAGGTAGTTTTTTTGTCCACTGCAGTGTAGACATAGCCAAAGATGTTGTTGATGAATATAAGTGTGTATAATGAAGCTGCTCTAGTTAAGTGCAAACAATCATATGTAATGGTCAAAAAGATAAATATAGAAGCAGATAAACAAAGGAAAGTAAAGTCTACAATGTGTACAGGTAAGTACATTAATTATCATGTTAAAAAGACATAATGAACAGAAGTGTAAACATATATATTAAAGGGGTTCTCTCACCAATCTGTTTTACAGAGCCAAAAGCAGCTTTAGGGCATGTCCCCACGGTAAGGGTTTTCGACCGGTTTTTTAGCCGGTTTACGGTTCTTCAGACCACCTGAAAAACCGGCCGAAAATTAGCACAATTGTGCTCTATGGAAAACCTGTGCAGCAGCCTTCCATCGGCGTTTATTCCAAAACAGAGGGGGGAAAACAAAAGAAAGGGAAAAGAAAAAGGTGCTTCCTTGTGTAGTATTAATTAATCAGACAAGGGAAAAACAAATTGTTATAGCCTCTCACCTTTTTTCGTTGCACAAAGGATTGGTGCAACTCAGATGCTCGTATACAAAATTTTTCCCATGCAGCCACTTCTTTACTCCTGGTCCACCATGTCGGGAGGTTATCAGGATAAGTCTTCAGAATAAATGCTCACTAAAGTTTAGACTATCTCCCACAAGAAAGAATAGCCTAGGCGCAAGGGAAATAAGCCTTCTATAAACAATCTGGGAGTAGGAGTTAGCGTCGGACTCGGCATAAAATAAAAAGAACAACTTTTTTTTCCAAAAAAAGAAGTTATCAATATTTACCTTTGTGTCCAAAATGTAAAACATACATCCACTCCACTAAAACTTTACACTTGGTATCAGGGAAATATATTAAAAGTAAAATAAATACAGGACTATGCCTTTCACGAGGTCCGTACCTCACTTCCTCAGGTCTGTGAGCCTGTGTGCATTAGGTTTACAATGCAGCTTGTCTGATGCAGCTCATAACAATAACAGGAAATGACCACCACAGGGTGGCGTAGATGATCACATGATGCAATAAATATCTGCCATGAATAGACACTAAATAAACAAGAGCAACAAGGTAAAGAAAAAAGACACATAAACAAATGAACAAAATATTGGTACATTTCCATGAAAGGGAGAAAAGCTCCAAATTGTCACTGAAATAACTTGAAATTTGACTAAAAATTAACTAATGAAAATCAGACATTGCTTTTGAATTGTGGTTTAACTGAAGAAATTTAAAAACCAGACTACTGAAACTGGCCTGGAATAAAACTATGACACCCGTAATTTAGTATTTTGTTGTACAAACTTTTTAGACAATCACTGCATATAAAAGATCTCTGTAAGCCCGTGTTCACACGGCTTATTCAAGCCGTAATTGCGAGCCGGATTGCGCTCGCAATTCCGGTTTGAATAAGGGGCAGGGGCGGGGACACTGCCCGCCGGCCCCATAGACTTGCATTATCCACGGCGCGTATTGCGCCTGGATAATGTGCAGGTGACTTTTAACCCCGCCCGGCGCATTCGCCGAGCGGTGAGGAGCGACGGAATCCACCGTTCTCTATGAGAACGGTAGATTACCGTAATTACTGCGACAGATTGGAGCCGTACTGAAGCGCAAATCCGGCGCGCAGTACGGCTCCAATCCGCGGCGAAATAAGCCGTGTGAATGGCCCCTAACTCTAAATGAGTCTTGTGCACCTGTGTACAGGTATTTTGGCCCACTCCTTCTGACCAAACTGCTCCAGATGTCCCCAGTTTTATTGTTGTCTTCTCCAGTCTACTTGCTTCAGACCTTCCACAGATATTCAATAGTATTGAGACCAGGGCTCAAAGAAGGGTACTTTGCTTCGCTCTTACTCATTCTTGGATATTTTAGCTGTGTGAATTTGGGTTATTATCCTATTTGAGGACTTATGACCTGAGATTGAAGCTTTCTAAAACTGGACAGCACATTTTGCTCCAGAATGCATTGATGGTCTTGAAATTTCACTGTTCCCTATACACATTCAAAACAACTTGTGCAGATGCAGCAAAGCAGTTGCAAAATATAACCAAGCCTCCTCCATGTTTCATAATGTTCTTTTGTTTGTATGTTTCATTTTTGCACTTGTGAACATAGAGCTGAAGTGACCTGTCAAAAAAATGTGGTTTTGTCTCATATGTTCAAAGGACATTCTCTCAAAAGCTTTGCAGCTTGTCAACATGTATTTTGTCAAATTCCAGGCTGGCTTTTTTGGATTTGCATTTAGCAGTGACTTCCTCCTCAGTCGTCCACTAGGTCCCCTTCGGTAAAGACAGGGTGAATGGTGCAATCTGACACTGATATATCTTGAGCTTAGTGTTCACCAGTAATCACTTTAGAAGGTGTTCTGGGCTTTTTGATCATTATACATATTATCTGTCTCTTCAATTTGTCAGCAATTTTCCTCTTGCGGCCAAATCCAGGGAGGTTGTCTACAGTCCCATAGACTTATTACAGACTTCTGAGTAATATGTGCTTACTGCAGCAACAGGAATGTCAAGCTGTTTGGAAATGGTCTAACAGCCTTAACCTTCAGCATGTTTGTCTATCATTTTCTTTCTAATCTGAGACATTTCTCTCCTTAGCTTCCTTTGGTCCATGTTCAGCACAGTGTCTACCTTTCACCATTTAAATAGGCAAACAGACTGTTAGGTTTAAAAACCCTGTGAAGCTGATAACAGGACACACTTGAGTTTAAACATGTCCATATGGTCTAATTGTTTTCAATCTTTTCTAGGGGTATAATAATTTCTGTGCAGTTTTACACGTTTATTATTATTATTTTTCTCCTATAACACAATGTCTGAGTTTTATTACGGCGAATACTGTAAAAATGAAGCCCAAAAAACAGTGGTGGAACTAAATAAGATCCATGTGGGATGTTAAATCCAAAATGGGGTGACCTCAGGAAGGTTTCACCTGTTTTGGTTCTTTGGGGGCATTGTAAATGCAAAATGGCACCCACCAAAATCTGTGTTCCAGAAGTAAAATAGTGCTCCTTTCCTTGTACACTCTGTCATTCGCCCAAACAGAAGTTTACACCTATATATAGGGTATTTACAAACTTGAAAGAAATTGTGTAACATATTGTGGGGTGCTTCTTTCCCAGGATTTCATGCAAAAATGAAACATTTTCAGTTAAAATTGCAGATTGTTGAAAAAAAAAATATTATTATTTTCACAGCCTAATGCTAAAAAAAAATTGTGAAACACCTGTAGGGTCGATGTACTCACTACACCCATGGTTATGTTCCCTAAGGGGTGTAGTTTCGAATGTGTCTTTTTAGGGTCTTTTTAGTTTTTTTTTTAGGGGGTGTTTGTTAAGATTTAGCACCTTAGGGTGTCTGCAAACCTGTAATGGCACCTAAAGAAAATTGTAATGAAAATGAGGCTCCAAAGTCCGATAGCTGCTCCTCCTACTTGCGATTGAGCCAAATAGTAAAACGTCTGGGATATCTTTAAAGATGGCAGAAGTGGGCAATCAATTTTATAATTTACCGTGTTCCAGTGAATAATGGGTAAAAAGTGAAATTTTGAAATTTCACCTTCACTTTTCTTTAATTTCTGTGAAACATCTATTGGGTTAATAAACTTCCTAAACGCTGTTTTGAATATTTTAAGTGGTATAGTTTCTTAGATGGAGTCATTTATGGGGATATCTAGCATACAGGCCGCTCAAAGTCACGTCAGAACTGGACTCTTCCTTAAAAAAAATCTATGTTGCAAATTTTTTTTTGAAAATGTGAAAAATTACTACTAAATTTCTAAGCCCTGTAATGTTGTAAAAAAATAAAAACGACATTTAAAAAATGATGCTACTCCACAGTAGACATATGGAAGATACTAGTTATAGACTATTTTGGGTGATATAACTATCTGTATTACATGCAAAAACTTTAGAACTTTGAGAAAATGGCAAATTTTTCAAAATTTTCACAATATTTTGATATTTTGCTCAAATGAACAAGGATTGCATAGACCAAAATTTCTTGCTAACAAAGCATAATGTGTCATGAGAAAATCTCTGAATCACATGTATAAGTAACAAAAAGTTATTCCCACACGTCAGATTTCAAAAATGGGGCTCTAGGGGGGGCGTGGCCTGTCATGTGAGGGAACAGACGTCCCTCGTGTGAGCTCCGTCAGGGCCCAGCACTAAAGGACCCAAATTCGGCATTAAGATGAGCCCAAGAAAGACCATAAAAAGCACCAAAAGGCTCCGCTGACACCCCGCTACAAAGAGTGCCCATCAGTAATTACTTTGCCCCGCTGGCTGACCTAGTATCGGCGCCGGCTTCTGCAGCTTCCTCGCTGACTCGGGCGCCATCTTCTCTTGATACGCGTGGCTCCCCCAGCACACCCAGGAGACTGGACCTCACCGGAAAAGAAGGTGAGGTGATGCTGAAGCTGCAGCACTCACCGGGACTCCCAAGCGTTCAGATGCGACGGTGGCGGGAGGCAGGGCGGCAGGACTCACGGTGCGGAGGGGACAGCCGCCGCTCAAGCATTGCAGCATATAGATAAGAGCCGCCAGCCATCACAATGTGCGCTTCCTGCTGCACAGAAGCCTTCACTGACCGTGCTGCCAGGCGTGGGGAGGAGAGGAAAGTTCACAGCTCAGCTCTTCTCCTCCTTTATTGCTGGAAGTACACAACTCTCCCAAGGTACCTGTTAAGGACATACTCCCTTCCCAAAGCCCGGGACGTTCATCTGGCTCTGCATCTCCTCTCTCTGGGTATGCCCATATAAGCCCAGTCCAGCTCCAATTAAATCAGTCTCTGTCCTCCATGCCTCAGGACAATGTCCTTTCACATTCACAAGAATCAGTGCTTGATCCACTTGAAGAGTTAATGGAAGGAGCTTGAGCGCAGCCCACGCATGTTATGGCGCTTTCCTCTGATAACTCACACTGCACCCCCACTGGCCTGCATTCTGCTATAGGAATCCCTGATGCAGAACCCGTGGTGGAGAGTTGCCGCTCTATTCTGGACTCAGTACCCATTCCGAACCCTGTTATTACTAGAGACAAAGCCCTTCTAGTGCTCCAGGGACACCCTGAACTTCAGGCGCTCCTGACGCTCTTGCTCACTAAAAGGGATCTGTCTGTTCTGGCCCAGGATCTCAAAGGCGCCTTGCAACAGGACTTGCGCACGGTCAAGTCAGATATCTCAACCATCCAGGAGAGAGCCCAAACCCTTGAGTCCTCTCAATTGTCAGTTCATCAATCAATTGCGGAGCTGCAAGCTGTGGTCAAACACCAACAGTCACTTCATCAAAGCCTGGTGGATCAACTTGATGATTATGAAAACAGGAATCGCAGGAATAATATTAGAATCAGGGGCATCACTGAAATTGTGAAACACAGGACTTAGCCCAAACGCTTTCCAAGTTCTTTAACAAACTTCTGGGTTCAGCCGCAGATAGGCCCATGGAAATTGATAGAGCACACAGAGTATTACGTCCTTCCAGTCAAGATCCTGCTAAACCGCGAGATGTGATTTGCCGCGTTCGTTATTACGCTGTTAAGGAGGAAATTATGAAGAAAGCCAGCAAAATCTCACCTTAGAAGGCTCTAAAATCGCGATTTTCCCTGATCTATCATGGCGGACCCTTCGTTTGAGATCAGCCTTAAAACCTCTTACCTCTATGCTGCAAGAAAGGCAAATTCAATACCGGTGGGGATATCCCTTCACGCTCATGGTCAGAACGGAAGAAGTTACGGTCTCTTTTTAAACCTTAGCGGATCTCCAGCATTTTCTACTGGCATTGAAACTACCGTCTGTTACTCTGCCTGACTGGGACCTGGCCTACTTGGTGACCCTTGATGCTGCTTTACCGAGTCTTCCTACGAATCTGAGACGGGATGAGTCTACACATTTACCCAAAGAGCAGCGTCTATCCAGACGTCAAAGGACTGTGGTCCGGCTGGAGAGAGTAGAGGGTGCAACGAAGAGAAGTCTCCTCTATAATACGCAGTGATAATCTTGACCTACTCTGAGAAAGACAATGTCTGTTCTTCCTTAACACTTTTTCTGGACTACAGAGCCCTGGGGATGCCTCAGTACCTTTCTCCCCTTCTTTCCTCAGGTCTTCATGGGACTGTATTTGCTTTATTCCTTGTTGCATTTACATCTTCATTATTTGAGGTTTATTTACTGGCCCTATAGCTTTCTTAGCCCACACCAATAGCTACTTTCTTACTTGTGCGAGGTTGACTACCTTTTTCTTCCCCCTATAGGTGAAAGCGTGGCAATATGTGCCCGTATATTGCAGCCGTGGATGCTGCAAATGTTGGAAAGTTTAGTTGGCTTTTGTGTTGCTCATTAGGCTCCATCATTTGTTTTTTTTCAATCTTTCTTTCTGTCTCTAGAAATACTGGTATAGAAATTTGCATGCCTGGATGGGACACGAGAACTGATATTAATGCTAGATATCTTTTTTGTTAAATGTATTATTGAGGATTCTCGGTTTTCTATCGCAAACATCTATGCCCCAAACAGAGGCCAATTTTCGTTCTTTTCCTCAGTATTAGACGAATTGAATGCCTATGTGGAATGTAAAGTTATCTTGTATGGCAATTTCAACCTTGCCATTAACCCGATCTTAGATACGTCTTCAGGCCACTCCTCTATCCCTTTAAATAAATTAAATAAAATTATACGGCTGTTGCACAATATGAAGCTTACTGATGTTTGGCGCCTTACCCACCCAAATTCGCGAGACTACACATTCTACTCCCACCCCCACAAAAGGTACAGTAGAATTGACTATATCTTCATTCAACATGTATTACTCCCCGACACCAGGGATTCATCTATTGGTAACATTTTAATATCAGATCATGCCCCCGTCCATTGTGAGATAAAGTTGCCCCGTAATGTCGGCAAAACGTTCAACTGGTGGCTTAACGAATTGCTCTTTAATGACCCGGGCTGCTTCTCCGATTTGACTACAACCATAGAGCGTTTTCTTGATGATCATATTCTGGACCCTACTTCCCCGCAATTAAAGTGCGAATCGTTAAAATGCGTGGCTAGGGGAGTGCTAATCAAGCATGGTGCTAGGTTAAAAAGAGAAGCTGCTGCTAAGTTAACCGGGTTGTTATCGAGAGTAGCGACCCTAGAAGCCTCGCACAAAGCCAGTCTCTCAGAGTCGGTACTACATGAGTTACTGGCTGCTAGACACGAGATTCGCCTATTGTTGGACAAGAAATCTGCTAGGTTCCGACAGCTCTGTGCAGGTACATTCTATATGTGGGGTAATAGACAGAGTAGAGAACTCGCTAGGGCCCTCAGGGACAAAAGAGCCTCTCTTTATATCCCAGCTATCAGAACCAAACAGGGTAAACTGGTTCATCTCACATTAGAGAGTTTAGATAACTTCCATGCTTATAATGGGGAATTGTACAACTTGCAGTCTGCTCACCCTACACCATCCAAAGCCGTGGGTTTAAAGGATTTAGAGACTTTTTTGAAGGCCTCTCCTCTTCCTCAACTTGATGCTGAGAAACTCAGGGACATGGAGGAACCTTTTACCCTTGAAGAACTCTCAAAAGCCATTCCCTCTCTGCCAGCCGGAAAAAGTCCAGGCCCAGATGGCTTTACAGCCAAATTTTATAAACTCTTGAAGGAGAAACTAATAGACCCCTTATTTTCTTCCTTCAACTCGGTCTCTCCTACCCAACCTTTTCCGGCCTGTTTCCTGCAAGCCCAAATCCCTATGATTCCAAAGCCGGGAAAAGACCCTCTCATATGCTCCAATTATAGACCAATTTCCTTAATGAATGTAGACACTAAACTATATGCGAAGCTCATCGCTAACAGGCTGAACACTATGCTGTCAGGACTAATCCACCTGGATCAGGTTGGTTTTGTTCCTGGTAGAGAGGCACGAGACAATACCGTGAAGACAATTGCCCTTATTCGCCATGTCCAAACAACCAACATTCCAACTATGTTATTATCCCTTGATGCATGCAGAAAAGGCATAGATTGGACCTTTTTGAGATCGGCCCTGTCAAACGCCGGAATAGGCCCAGCTTTATTACAAAAAATATTTGCGTTATACCATAACCTGTGGGCCCAACTTAGAGTAAATGGAGCTCTATCTAAAACTATATATTCATGTCATGGTTGCCCGTTATCCCCCCTTCTTTATGTTATCGCCATGGAATACCTCCTGCAGTCCATTAGGAGAGACCGGGAGATTAAGGGCCTACAAGTAGGGAAAGAACAGCATAAGTGCGCCGCCTTTGCTGACGATTTACTCTTATATATCACATAACCCGACTCATCCTTGCCTGCCCTTCTGGACTTATTAAGTGTGTTTGGCTCATTAAGCAACTTTAAGGTAAACTATTCCAAAAGCGTAGCCCTAAACCTCACCTTAGATCCACACTGGCTCCCCACCTTGCAGGCTAGATTCCCCTTTAAGTGGGCAAATAGCTCAAGGGGGACTTAACCAAATGGGATAAGAAAGATTTTTCTTGGATAGGGCGAATTAATATCCTCAAAATTAACGTATTACCCAGATTCCTCTATCTATTCCAGACCATCCCAATTAAATTATTCAACTCCTATTTCCAGGATATAAACAGATGTTTTCAAAAGTTCGTCTGGGCAAACAAAAAGCCAAGAATTGCTAGGGACGTTTTGATCAGGAGAAAGGAGAGGGGTGGCTTGGCTATGCCAGATCTTAAATCGTACTACACAGCAGCTACAGCAGCTAGAATTATTGATTGGCATCAGAATAGAACCACGAAGCGAAGGATACAGATTGAGGAACAAATATGCGGACGGCCCCTATCATCTTTACCTTGGCTGCTCCCCTCTTTAGTAGGTCTCAGAATTCCTCAACTCCCTCTGGTTGATCAAATAACTATTTCTGTGTTTCCGGTCCAGGTCCGCCAATACAAATTTTACGCCCCAGATAGCCCTCTTATACCAGTTAAAGGGAACCCAGTAATCCCTGTCTCAGTGCCCTGTTTGATATATAGGGATGAGGAGACAGGGATACCTAGCTTTATGGTAGATTTTAATGTGCAGTTCCCTTTTAAATCATTTGAGGAAACTGTACCTTTGCAGAAGCGTACGCCGAATACATGGTTGCAATATTTGCAACTCAAACACTATTTTGAAACTAATACAACTAAACTCAATTTTACTAGAACCCTCAATAATTTTGAGGAACTGTGTGCTTGGCGAAGGCAATCGAAACACATTATCTCTACACTGTATAATATGGTGATTGAGGCTCAATCGCTTAGATGACCCACTTTCCAGATTAGTTGGAAACAGGAAATAGATTGCACTTTCACAGATGAAGACTGGTTAAAAGCCTGTACACTTGGGCATAAAGCTTCGATCTCTTGTAGAGTGCAGAAACTTAATTATAAAGTCTTGTCAAGATGGTATTGGGTCCCAGCGCTACTACATTCTATATACCCTGGTGTTCCCGCTCCCTGCTGGAGGTGTGAGAAAACAACAGGCACCATGTCTCACATCTGATGGGAGTGCGAATCTCTTCAGCCCTTTTGGAGAAGAGTAATTGAAGTGTTTCAGATAATAAGTGGTATATCGCTGCAAAACACCCCCTCTGTTCTTCTGCTATTTATGTTACCCTTAGGTATACACGCACTAAAAGGCAGTCTTGTTCTCTTCCTGTTACTGGCTGCCAAATTACTGATTCCTAGAAAGTGGAGGTCAACTCAGATTCCCACTTTAGCGGAAAGGTTTAAGGAAATCCTACTCCTACAGGTAATGGAGGAACTAAGGTCAGAATCAACCCAGAAGTTGGATAAATGTAACAGTCTGGATGGACTGGATGCAATTGACTGGTCTCCAACCTTCAAATCATTGTCTTAGACTGTATCACGCCTAGACCTGGTACTTTTCGAAGCGATCATATTTTTCCTTCCGTTCTCTCCGGGTTTGTTGATAATTGTCTATACAATAGAAACGTATGTCGTGCTCAATGATCCTATCCAGGCGGTTCGATATGTTGTTTAGTGAAAGGGGATTTGCCAAGACCTGCCTTGTCTGCTAAGAAGCAAAAGTAAACAAAGCACTGAGCTGAGAGAGAGAGAGCTGGTCAGAGCACAGAGCCATGCATAAGGGATCGTGTGCAATGTTCATTCAAATAATCACACTACAACTAGTGGATTCTGTATACAAAAGACAACACCTTTCTCCACAGCCCCTTGAAAGCTCGTTCATGTTCCCTATCATCAGATAAAGCAGGGATCTACTCAAATAATCACACTACAACTAGTGGATTCTGTATACAAAAAAAAAAACATATTTCTCCACAGCCCCTTGAAAGCTCGTTCACGCTCCCTCTCATCAGATAAGAAGTGTGCTCTGTGCAAGCCCGGCCAGTTCAGCTTCTGTCACTCTTGCCTTGTCGTATATAATGCAAGCTTTTAAGT
Organism: Phyllomedusa bahiana; assembly: GCA_025379985.1. Classification (NCBI taxonomy): domain Eukaryota; kingdom Metazoa; phylum Chordata; class Amphibia; order Anura; family Hylidae; genus Phyllomedusa; species Phyllomedusa bahiana. Next base: position 37,495 of record JAODAL010026907.1, read on the forward strand.
AACCAAGGGCAGGTAAGGCAGCCGATAGCACTCTCAGGCTGCTATTTTTTAAATCACATATATTTAGAAAAGTGATTAAATACCCATTTTGGAGGATCCCACGTCAACATTACATCGTGACAAAACCCCTTTAACTTGTTTCGTCCTTTTTTTATTCTGTGTACAACAGTTGAGTATTTACACTAAAATTATTCATACCTTCCTTAAGGGCTATTGTAGTAATTAGTAGTGATGAGCTATTACGTCGACTATCGTCATCGGGTCGATAGTCGATATCGTCAATTATCAAGACGATTTCCGATAGTCGATAATAGATTATCGCCGATGACCATTAAAGTCTATGGGAGAGGAACAACACCTTCATTCTTACACCCAAACAGGGCTGGAGAAGCTGGAATTAACATCCACAAGAGGAAACTGGATACGTCCTACATCTTAGGCAACACACTTAGGTTATAAAAGTCACAGAAAAAAAGTCACAGACCATTCACTATCCCTGTCTTGTACCACAGACCCTTAAACCTGTATGACCCACAAATTAAAAAGAGCCAGAAGGCAGTATGATTTGAACCATCATTTTACTTGAACTGGACATTGAATATCCATGTCCTGGGCCACAGCATGAGCCCCGAACCTGCATGACCCCCAGATTAAAAAAGTGCCGGAAAAAGCAGTCTTTTAACCACCATTTTAGTTGAACTGGACATTGACTATACCTGTCCTGTACCACAGCATGACCCCTAAACCTGCATGACCCCCAGATTTAAAAAGTCCCTGAAAAAGGAGTCTTTGAACCACCATTTTAGTTGAACTGGACATTGACTATACCTGTCCTGTACCACAGCATGACCTCTAAACCTGCATGACCCCCAGATTTAAAAAGTGCCGGAAAAAGGAGTCTTTCAACCACTGTTTTAGTTGAACTGGACATTGACTATACCTGTTCTGTACCACAGTATGACCATTAAACCTGTCTGACCCACAGAATAAAAAGTGACGGAAAAAGGAGTCTTTGAACCACCATTTTAGTTGAACTGGACATTGACTATACCTGTCCTGGGCCACAGCATGAGCCCCAAACCTGCATGACCCCCAGATTTAAAAAGTGCCGGAAAAAGGAGTCTTTTAACCACCATTTTAGTTGAACTGGACATTGACTATATCTGTCCTGGACCGCAGTATGACCCCAAAACCTGTCTGACCCACAGATTAAAAAGTGCTGGAAAAAGGAGTCTTTCAACCACCATTTCAGTTAAACTGGACATTGACTATCCATATCCTGGACTGCAGCATGATCCAAAGTCCCGCACAGGTGCCCTTATGGACCATCAGCAGAAAATTTCTCAAGAAGAAATAAACTATATTAAAAACAACTCGTTTTCCATTACTGCTGCTGCTAGAGCTACTTGCCATTCTACTGGTGACATTGTTCCACCGTGACATTAGAATGTGAAGCAAACGAAACAGATGTCCCCAGTAGGTCAACGAGGCCTGTCTGAAAATCCTGCATTCAGGAAATTAATGATCAAGGCAGGTGAGGCTGTAAACGTGGATCACGAAGGTTCAGGTGGCAGGGCCCGCCTTACAGTGGGTGTGGTGAGAGCAAGGGCTGGCGTCCGTCATCTATTAACACGCAGGTTCAGCAAGCAGGGCCGGAGTTACAGCGGGTGTCGTGAGAGCCCAGGCTGGCGTCCGTCATCCATTAACACGGCAAAAAATGCCCTTATGATGCAGCATTGAAAACAGTTGTGCTGAAGCAGAGTGCGGAAGCGGAAGTGTGAGCTCAGACCTCCAGCCTTCCTCAGTACACAGTCAAGACCTGGGTAGCGCTAGATAAATTTCTGCCTCTACGAGAGCACTTGCCCCTCCGTATGAGTGCGGACCAATTGAGCTTCACTTGGAAATGCTGGTGGTTGACGCTCCTATTTCACCCTGGTGCCCTTTTTCTTGGCATTCTTTTCTCGTTTTACTCATTGTGTTGGAGTAATTTGTCTCTGTTCTTGGGGTGGCGAATGTGCTCCATACACCATGTCCACTGAATAACCTACATCTGTTCAAGTCTTCCTGTACCTCCCTTGTAAAATTCAGAGGAATATTTGTATCAGCTATTTTGTACATGCAATAGTAGTTTAATTCTAGAAAACACATTTTTAAAATAGGATGGAATCCCACCACGTCATTGTTTCTCTTTTTTTATTGTATTAAATGGGTTGTGTCACTACAGGGATTGCTAGCTATGTTAAAGATCTTGCAAAAACAAGTCATTTTGCAATATGTGTCCATTAACAGTGTCCTACCTATTCCTGTTTTTGACAGCACCATCACCCTTGAGCCACTCTTGACATTTGTGAAGAACAAATGTCTGTTAGAAACCACATTTTTTTTACAATAGGACCTGTATTATAGCTGCATTTCACAGCAACATGCCCACAAAAATGCAAAAAATGACACTTGAGCCACTCTTCACAATTGTGAAGAACAAATGTCTGTTAGAAACCACATTTTTTTTACAATAGGGCCTGTAGTATAGCTGCATTTCACAGCAACATGCCCCTAAAAATTCAAACCATGACCCTTGAGCCACTGTTGACAATTGTGAAGAACAAATGTCGGTTAGAAACCACATTTTTTTTTATAATAGGACTTGTAGTATTGCTGCATTTCAAAACAGCATGACCAGAAAAATTTTAAAAATGACTTCTCAGCCACTGTTAAAAATTGTGAGGGAGAAATGCCACTTAGAAGCCACATTTCTGTTCCAATCGACCATGATTATAGCTGTATCTCATGGCAACATGACCCCAGAACCATTGACAATGCGAAAAATTCTAAAGATAAAGTAAGTAAATGGAATACGGTTTTGTCATAAAACCTTGGTGTCTTTTACAGTCTCCACACTGCAAAACCAGCAAAATGATGTTTTGGGAACTGAGAATAAAAATTGCAGTAAGAAATGATCATTTAAAAAAAAAAAGTTTTCACGAGGACAATTTCTTTTGGACGAGGAATGTGAAGTAGACCGGCAACTAATCGGTGACCTCGGCAATTGGGGCCACAACATCATCAGAGATCCATGCCTGATTCATCATGATGAAAGTCAAACAATCCACATTATCTGTGGAAAGCCGGATGCGTTTGTCTGTAATGACTCCTCCAGCTGTGCTGAAGGTCCGCTCAGATATGATGCTGGCTGCTGGGCAGGACAACACCTCTATGGGACATTCATCCATTTTGGATACGCAGAAGTCGATTGGGTCCGCAACACATCCAAAAACATCAGTGTTGAGATGCAGATAGTCATGCACCAGATCTTAAGCGTCTCTGTTTTTGAAATGCGTGCCCTGCATTACATGCGTTGGTGAGGTGGTAAATAAAGATTGCCAGAGGTCACCCACTAGGCTTCTGCCACATTGCCTGCTGATGCTGCTGCCACTACGGCTACTTGGCACTCTACTGCTGTCACGTCGCTGACGTTGTTCCACCGCGAAATTTGTAGAACGTGAAGCAGACGCAACAGATGTCTCCAGTTGATCAATTAGCAAGGTCTCCATTTCCTGCATTTTACTCTCTATTTGGGTGGGTGGAAGGAAAGTTCTGAGTTTTGTTTTGTACCGGGGATCCAGGAGGGTGGGCATCCAGTAACTGTTGTTCAGTTTGATGGCCTTAATGCGAGGATCATGTTGGAGGAATAGGAGCATCCAAGCACTCATGTGAGAGATGAAGCCTTGATTTCCCTAGCGTCTGGGTGAAGGGGCACTAGCAAACTGATCTTCCTCATCTTCCTCCTCCGCCTCAAATTCGCGCCAACCTCTTTCCAAGGCAGGGACGTGGGTAACGTCGGTGTCCAGGAATAACTCATCCTCCTCCTCCTCCACTTCCTCCGGCACAGCTTCAACACAGCCCTGACTTGCCTTAGATGATGCACCCTGAGAGCTGAGGCGCAGCCTTGCACTAGTCCTGGAACCTGAACCACTGCCTAATGAAGACTGATAAAATTGTGAAACTGTCGGGCCTTGTGGATTCGACGGAAAGAACGTCTCCGTGTCCGTCTCCTCCTCCATCACTAGTTGGACCTGATGTTTCAGAGTGTCCAACGATCGTTCCAGAACTAAGATCACCACAATGCTCATGCTGACAAGGGAATTGTTCGCACTGACCTTTTTGGTGTCTTCTTCAAAACTTTCTAGGATGATGCAGAGCTCTTTCACCTGCCTCCACTCTCGGTGGCTCAACACACCGAGGTCCGCACCGCTGCTTGTCAGCCATGTTCACTTCGTACTGCGTAAGGCATTGCGCTGCTTTTCACAAATCGCTGGAGCATGTGGAGGGTGGAATTCCAGCGTGTTGCCACTCAAAAATGAAGAGGTTGACGGGGAGGCCGAGCTGACCTGCAACGCAGCCAGTGCGGGACGAAGCGGGGTTTTCAAACGGCGGAAGTGCGAATTCAGACCTCGAGCCTTCCTCACAGGCAATCCAGACCCAGTAGCGCTTTAGAAATTTCCCTGGACGACAAGGTTCATGACATGTGCCAGGCAAGAGATGGCTCCACCAACCCGGGATCTTAAGGGCGGCCAGCAGATTTCGACCATTATCACACACCACCCTTGCCGGGCACAAGGTTCTTGTCACCCACCAGCGCTCGGTCTTGTTGCGGAGGCCGTCCACAGCTCCTGACCTGTGCATGGACGGCCCTTCAAGACAGATTAATTTCAAAAGGGCCCTTTGGTTTCTCTGGGCAGTCTGCCACCAGAGTACCTTGGGGTAAAGAACCCTGCACCATCCCTGCGGTTTTGAAGAGTGTGCGCCGAGCCTAAGAGCCCCCGTCACCACCAGAGACATCCACCCACCTCACCCAGTGAGCTGTCACAGAGATATAGTGTGCCTTGGCCTGCTTAATATTCCATGTGTCGTTGTCAGATGGACTTTTCCAGACACAGATGCAGACAACGCTCTTGAAATTTTAGATGACACTGGCTGGCCAGGGCGGGGACGCTTTTTCGGAAAAGAAATGCCTGCTCGGCATTCTGGTATTGGGGGCAGGCAAGGGCCATGACGTGGTGGAACCCATCTGTGTCCACCAGACGGAAAGGCAACATTTCCAAGGCCAAAAGCCTGGCAAAGCCGACATTCAAGCATTTGGCTAAGGGATGGTTTTGGGCTAAAGTGTTTTTTCTGCTCCCAAACCTGGAAGACAGAAGGCTGGCTGCTAGACTGGCCGCTGTACGGTGTGCAGGTCGTTAAACTGGTGCAAGGAGAATGGGTAGGATGGGTCTCTGGTGGTACTGGTGGTACTCGGGTGATGGTGGAGGCTGAAGTGGAGGCTGATCCCTGATCATGACTCTGAGAGACATGGGCAGCTGAGGAACGCTTGGTGGTGGCGGAGGAGGAGGAGGCGGAAACAGAGGGTGTTGGAAGCCCGGCATCGGTGTGGCCTTTTTTGGTTAAGTGTTGTCTGCATTTAATCTCATGCATTCCCTGCATGTGACTAGACATGTTGTTGGGGGTTAAACACCTAAGATTCTTGCCTCTACTGATGTGTTTACGGCAAAGGCGTCATATGACATCGCTGGTTGACTTAGAGGCTTGCTCGGAAAAGGCCCAGGCTTGAGAGGTCCTGGACTGTTTCAATGGCGATAAGCGAGGGGCGGTGTTTCCGCTGATCGTGGATGGGGGAAATTTAATCTCAGCGGACTTCTGCGACCGCCCTCTCCCTTTTTGAGGCGGGACCCGTACTGACACTACCCCATCGTCTGCCTCCTCATCCACTGATGAAGCGCTTGCAAGCAAATTCTGCTGAAAAGACCACGTGGATCCGCAATGTCTCTTTATAAATCAACACAGGTGACTTCGTCGTCCTGACATTCTGCATCCTGGAGCTGCGGGCTACAAGCAAGAGGCACTGCAAAGTGTTCCGGGACCGCCCGGATTTTTGCCGATTGACCGGCTTCCTTCTCCTCCTCTTTATGGAAATCAGTAACGGGTTATCAAGCAACAAAATCATCCTCTTGCCTCTTGATCTTTGGAAATGCCTTCTGACCCCAACCGCATTTTGTCATCAAAGAGGTCTTCAGAAAATGGATTATCCCCATGGGGGGTACACGATTGACATTTGGGCTCCCTTCCCGTTTTATGTTGGACGGATGCTGACGTTTGCTGATAAAGACAATTGTGGCCGTGACCGGGGAGGACAAGGAGGTAAGACTGCTGGATGCGGGTTTGCATTAACCACTGAAGAACATTGGCGACGTTGTTCGTTACTGAGATTCACAGGGCCCTGACCCAGTGATGACAGGCCTGACGGTCCTGCAACCGACGATCCGCTTGCTAACGTGATGTCGCCAGCACTGGAAGGAGCACCTTCTCTCATACCTCTACCTCCTACACCACTCTTTGCTCGCTTACCACCTGCATTTCACTCCATGTTCAGAAAGATAAAAATTTAAGAAGGTATGGAATAGTTTTTGAAAGTCTCTTATTAAAAGACGGTAAATCATAGCTATTCTTAAATCCCTCTAATTTCCTACAGCCAACTAGGATTAGAAACTGAAATGTTTCTAGCGAATACCTGTGAAATCCGGTTTGGTGGAAGAACCGTAACACAAAATCAACAGTATTCTTCCTTCAGTCCCAAGGATTTACAACTGCCCAGTAGGACTAGGATAGTTTTCAACAAAATATCATAAAATTGCGCTATCAGCGCAAAACTGAGATTCAATGACTGCAATGAAACTATTCAGAAGTTACATGGATGAGAAATTGCGTTTTTTGCAACAATGAAAACGAGAACAGTTGCTAGAAAATTTTTCTTTTAGAATTGTCATACAACGTGGCTATTTGAAAAAAACTAGTGCCGCACCACGTGCAATACAGCTATTTAAAAGTTATACGGATAACAAACGTTGGTTTTTGCACCAATGAAATACACCAACAGTAACTACGAAATTTCTGTTTCCAAATTTAAGTACAAGGTGGCTATCTGAAAAAAACTGGGGCGAACCAAAGTGCAATACAGCTATTTAAATGTTATACGGATAAGAAAAGGAGGTTTTTGCACCAATTAAATACACCTGCAATTACTAGGAAATTCTGTATCCTAATATAAGTACAAGATGGGTCTTTGAACAAAACTGGGCTGCGCCAAAGTTAAAAAACCTAATTAAATTGTGTACGGATAATAAAAGGTGGGTTTTGCACCTATAAATTACAACAGCAATTACTAGCAAATTTCTGTATCCTAATTAAGTACAAGGTGGTCCCTTTTAACCAAAATGGCCTGCGCCAAAGTGAAAAAAACCTAATTAAATTGTGTATGGATAATAAGAGGTGGGTTTTGCACCTATAAAATACAACAGCAATTACTAGCAAATTTCTGTATCCTAATGTAAGTACAGGGTGGGTCTATGAACCAAAATGGCCTGCGCCAAAGTGAAAAAAACCTAATTAAATTGTGTACGGATAATAAAAGTTGGGCTTTGCACCTATAAAATACAACAGCAATTACTAGAAAATGTCTGTATCCTAATGTAAGTACAAGGTGAGTCTTTGAACAAAATTGGGCTGCACCAAAGTGAAAAAAACCTAATTAAATTGTGTACGGATAATAAAAGGTGGGTTTTTCACCTATGAAATATAAAAGCAATTACTAGCAAATTTCTGTATCCTAATGTAAGTACAAGATGGGTCTTTGAACAAAACTGGGCTGCGCCAAAGTGAAAAAAAACTAATGAAATTGTGTACGGATAATAAAAGGTGGGTTTTGTACCTATGAAATACAACCGCAATTACTAGCACATTTCTGTATCGTAATATAAGTACAAGATGGGTCTTTGAAGAAAACTGGGCTGCGCCAAAGTGAAAAAAACCTAATTAAATTGTGTACGGATAATAAAAGTTGGATTTTGCACCTATAAAATACAACAGCAATTACAAGAAAATTTCTTTATCCTAATGTAAGTGTAAGGTGGGTCTTTGTACCAAAATGGCCTGCGCCAAAGTGAAAAAAACCTAATTAAATTGTGTATGGATAATAAAAGGTGGGTTTTGCACCTATAAAATACAAAAGCAATTACTAGCAAATTTCTATATATTAATGTAAGCACAAGGTGGGTCTATGAACCAAAATGGCCTGCGCCAAAGTGTAAAAAACCTAATCAAATTGTGTACGGATAATAAAAGGAGGGTTTTGCACCTATGAAATACAACAGCAATTACTAGAAAATTTCTGTATCCTAATGAAAGTAAAAGGTGGGTCTTTGAACAAAACTGGGCTGCGCCAAAGTAAAAAAAAAACTAAAATAAATTGTTTACGGATAAAAAAAGGTGGGTTTTGCACCTATGAAATACAACAGCAATTACTAGAAAATTTTTGTATCATAATATAAGTACAAGATGGGTCTTTGAACAAAACTGGGCTGCGTTAAAGTGAAAAAAAACACAATTAAATTGTGTACGGATAATAAAAGTTGGGTTTTGCACCTATAAAATACAACAGCAATTACAAGAAAATTTCTGTATCCTAATGTAAGTACAAGTTGGGTCTTTGAACAAAACTGGGCTGCACAAAAGTGAAAAAAAAAACCAACTTTAAAACGTGTACGGGTTAAAAAAGGTGGTTTGCACCTATGACATACACCTGCAGTGACTAGAAAAAGTTCTGTATCCTATTGGGAAGCAAGGTGGTCCCTTTGAATAAAACTGGGCTGCACAAAAGTGAAAAAAAACCTACTTAAATCGTGTACGGATTAAAAAAGGTGGTTTTGCACCTATGACATACACCTGCAGTGACTAGAAAAGTTCTGCATCCTATTGTAAGTACAAGGTGGGTCTTTGAATAAAACTGGGCTGCACAACAGTGAAAAAAAACCTACTTAAATCTTGTATGGATAATAAAAGGTGGTTTTTCCCCCAAGGACTATACCTGCAGTGACTAGATAAGTTCTGTATCCTATTGTAAGTACAAGGTGGGTCTTTGAATAAAACTGGGTTGCACAAAATACAAGTTACTATTTCACCAAAAACTGGCCAAAAACTGGTAAAAAAAAGGCATTTCAATGCAGGTTCAAAGCAGAGTCTGGGATGCACAATTTACACTCTCCTTTCAAACGCCTGCCTGTCTGTCTGTTTCGCCCGCACCGCCCCCCCCCTCCTCCCGCGTCTGTAACCCGCGCTAGAGCTTCTTTGAAAGTCTCAGCCTAACTAACTAATAACTGAAATTCTCTAATCTAGCTATGTTCTAATGTTCACAGCTAAAAGCATAGTTGTCTGTGTGAACAAAGAGAACTGTGCCACTGAGCTGTATTGAGGAGAAAGCGGACACATGCCCTACTCTTATGAGACACAGTGACACACTGATGCTGAACAGGAAGGGCTGTTCTATGTAAAACGAGGTCATGTGATTTTTTCAGCCAATGACAACCATACACATCACAGTCATGACGTCGCACACCCAGCTCACCCTGCTCTATGCTCTAAGCTGATTTGCTGGCCGCCAAAATGACAGGAAGCGCCGAAAATGGCGCGATAGTAATAAATTATGCGCAGATTCTCACCTAAATTATCGCGTGATCGGAAAAATCTGATCAACCTAAAAACCGTGCCGATTTAAACTTTATCGATTATAATCACTCAACACTAGTCCTTAGTTATGCATTGATACGGGCTATAACCTTAGTATGTCATCATTGTAAAGTTATTGATCTAATTCTTATACTGTATGTCTAACTCGTTACATTCTTTATTATCTTTTTTGAGAAGAAACTTGATATTCTGATTACTTTTTTACTGTTGTATCGCAACTCGGTATTGTCAATATAGCTTTGTTTGAAAAACAAAAACAAAAATGGGGCTCTGTAAGGTTGGTCAAAACTGGCTGTGGTGGTAAATGGTTAATAGCATCCCAGTTGAAACGTAGCAGACAAATGGTTAATGTAATCATTCCTGGTGGTCTGTGGCAGGAAAACGGTTCATGTACAAATACATACTTTCATGCCTATCCTCTTGGCTCAACAAATGCTAAGATGTGTGGTATAAGATTACCAGTAGAGATGGGCGAATTTCTCATAAATTCGATTCGACGACTTCGGCGAATTTCCCGACAAAATTCTTTTCGTCCCAAATTAATTCTGGAAGAATCACGTTAAAAACCAGCTATTTCCTGGCTGCAGAGAGCCTGTAGGGTGCTGTAGAACATTGTGCCATGCTTAAATATGCAGAGGGAGCTTGGTTAGGTCTTCATACAATGCTGTGTTTTAGTATGACACACACTGCTGCCACTATTAGAATCGCTTCACTCTAAAATTCCCTGTGCAGTTACGGGGGCAAAACTGACCAAAAACTGAAGCGGGAATGCAGCCTGATAAAGTCATGGCAGCGCCAGCTGGAAGTAAACAAGCTGAAGGCTAAGATCCTACGATAGCATCAAAGAACACAGTAGTAGGTTACTGGAGCCAGTACAGATCTCAGCACAGTAAGGAGATGTCACAGCAGGGGTCACTCCATGAGGCCAGAGCTTTAAACGGTCACAGAATATGACAGAACCTGTTCTGTTAAATGCTGATACATGTAGAGCCCCCCCGCCCTCCTCCCTCCGGAATGAGTGGGGAGGGAGTTGGCAGTAATTTTGCGTTGACGTCTCTGATCATTTTGCCCTTCCTTTCATCCGTCAGTGTCCGCTTTCAATCTGTCGATAATCCATCAGTATGGCTAAAGTCAAAAACAAACAGGAGTTGTTCCAAAACAGAGTTGACCAGTTACTGGGATATTTGCATTTCTGTGTTCTGTATCCACTCCTGCTTTTGGCTAGACAATCCTGATCCTTCCCATTCTTCTGACAGGTGAAAAGAAGGGGAAAAACAAACATAGTGGCAACGTCATAGACTGGTGAGGGTGGAAACAGCATTAGGAAACCACAGGGTGTTCCAGTGAGACAGCGGTCACTTGGCAGCAGCATGAGCAGGCCACAGAGTGGCAAAATGACAAATTCTGGAGGTGGCAGCAACATCAAGAGCCCACAAAGTGGCACAATGACACAGTGACGACATCAACAGCAGCAGCATGATGTCAGAGAGTGTCACAATGACAAAATCTGGAGCTGGCACCAACAGGAGTAAGCCACAGAGTGGCACAATGAAAGAGTCTGGAGGTGACAGCAGCATCAACAGCATGATGTCATAGAGTGGCACAATGACAAATTCTGGAGGTGGCAGCAACATCAGGAGCCCACAGAGGGGCACAATGACTCAGTGTGGAGGTGACGGCAGCAGCAGCAGCATGAGGTCATAGAGTGGCACAATGATAAATTCTGGAGGTTGCAAAAACAGGAGTAGGCCACAGAGTGGCACAATGCTAAAAGATCTTAATTTTATTAAATATATATGCCGATAAATAACACAAATACACATACAAGGACAGCAATATGGATAAAACCTCACTTGGAGCTGTATACAACCATCAAAAATAGATAACATGAAGTATTCCATAAAGAGTGTATAAATCACCACTACATGGACCAAAGCAATGCTAATCATTTATAATAAATGCAAAACTGCAAATAGTATAATCATAATACAGACCAAGGTATAAGGCACTAGACCCCAACGCGCGTTTCACCGCCCGGCTTAGTAAGGGGATAAACAAATTGTGCTTTCCCACACTATTTAAATATCAGACAACCAATCATAGTTAAAACTCACATCTGTCAGGGCTGATCACACAAACTGTATACACGCCCGGAAGACGCCACCATCCCGTCAGAGCCCACCAGCGTCAGGTTAGACATGCCGCGACACCTACGGCGCATCACCGCCTATGCTGAGGACGCCGAAAAGAAGAAATATCTACCGCGCATGCGCCGGCACGCCGTCATTGTCCAGCGCATGCGCAGCAGAGAACAATCCACACCAGGAAGGCAGTCCCCGCCGGAGGAGACACAGAGTGCAACCAAACCAGATAGAGGACAATATAACTATACAATAACAGCACATAAAAATATAAGGGAGAACATAGGAGAAATGTATGAGAGATAAGTATTACAGGGAGATAAGTATAACAGGGATCCATAAGAGAACTTATAAACTAGAATATCTACATAACACATACTAAATCCTAAACATAAAATAAATTATATATTCCCCATACCATTCTGAACCCAATAAAAACCAGTATATCTACCATAAAAAGCCAAGAATACCCCCTACTACACCTAAGTAAAAAATTGTTGACATGAGAAAAAGTGAAAAGTGCAAATAGTAAGACATGACATAATCAATGTGTCATGAAAAAAGTGATATAAATATATAAAGTGAGACAAAATATATATAATTCTAATTACAAATATCAAACACCACACAATTAGTGAAGAAGAAAAAAACATATACATATAAACATTTCAAAGAGATTGCTCTAAATTCTTGCATTTTCTTATGTAGACTCCTGTTAATCATGTTCAAAGTCCTCATATCCAGGTCCCTCAAGTTCAATCAAAAGACAATCCACAGAACTCCACAAAACGACTCCGATTATATATAACTGGAACTCAAAAAAAAAAAAATTAGACAAGAAAAACACAACAAAATAAATGTAAGGGTTTGGTGGATTAACTGGACCACCGCAAGCAATGATAGTTAAGCCACGCCAGGGAGAGAAGTCTAAGTAGCCCCCGGTATTCACCAGAGCCCGCCGCAAAGCGGGATGGACTTGCTGCGGCGTGCGGCTACCAGGTCGCTACCCCTGACGTGACTTGCTTGCGATGGCGGCCAGGGTAATGCGTGGTACAGAATCGTGATCCGGAAGCGTAGTCGGGGACAGGCAGAAGGTCGGGACAGGTGGCAGAGGTTCGTGGTCAGAGACAGGCAGACGGTCAGGGCAGGCACCAAACAGGCAAGGTCAGGAAACGTAGCGGAACGGACTGGTACACGGGTAATCAATACGGACTCCAACACTCTCTAAAGACACTAAACGCACACCAACAATCTGGCAGAGAGTGCAGGGGGCGTATACCTTATATATGACCAGCGGCCAGCAATTGACTAATTACCGGTGCGCTGGCCCTTTAAATCCAGACCAGCAGTCGTGCGCGCCCTAAGCAGCGGGTACGCGCGCGGCGGGCGGGACAGGCAGGAGCAGCGTGCACAGGAGCATGGACGGGTAAGTGAGCAGGCGCCGGGACCCAGGCAGCAGGGGGATGGTTGCGGGTGGCGACGGCACCCGCGCCAGCCCCCATGACAGTATCCCCCCTTTTGGTCTCCCCTCTTTTTACGGAATTTAGAGAGGAGGTCAGAAGACAGATTAGCCTCAGGTTCCCATGAACGCTCCTCCGGCCCGAACCCCTTCCAGTCAATGAGGAAGAACCGCTTCCCCCCTCACTGTTTTCTCTGCCAGCACCTCCTTGACCTCAAAGATGTTATCAGAGTCGGCCACAGGAGAAGGCGAGACAGATCCACGAGAGAAGGGATTCAGCACCACAGGTTTGAGGAGAGAAACATGGAAGGCGTTCGGGATGCGCAGAGTAGGAGGCAAGCGGAGCTTGTAGGACACCGGGTTTAGTTGCCGCATTACAACAAAAGGGCCCAAATACTCAGGGCCTAACATATAACTGGTTGGGTGTTTTTTATTTTTTCTCTCTGAATAATGGAGGTCGGTTGACCCAGTGAGAGGCCTGATTGGCTCGATTGAGAGGTAAAGATAGCATAACTGCCCGATTTTGAGATCACGTTGAAAGTCGTGGCACTTAAAACATCTTTTGATCAAAAATATGTGAACCGAGAGTCTCAAAGTTTTTTCATGTATGATAGATAGCATAAATGCTTCTTTAGGGATTTCCACGTAGTGTATTGCCCTTTTTGCAGTAGTGTGCCGCTGGCGGGGTCTGTGTGTGTACATGTATAATTACATGTGTGCCGCAGCCCTGCCAGTGGCACCCAGGTTTGCATACGTTTTTTCAGAAATGTTTTTGTGTGCAGAAACTTATGTTATACTTAGTGTACATTGATTTTAACCTATATGGAAGGAAGGGGTGCTTCCATTTTGTGGTTTCCTGTCCCCGCCCACTCTCACAGGCTGTCATAAGAAGGGCAGCTTGCAGTTGGGTGTTTTTAATTTTTCTCTCTGAATAATGGAGGTCGGTTGACCCAGTGAGAGACCTGATTGGCTCGATTGAGAGGTAAAGATAGCATAGGACTGCCCGATTTTGAGATCACGTTGAAAGTCGTGGGCAGCTTAAACATCTTTTGTTCAAAAGATGTGAACCGAGAGTCTCAAAGTTTTTTCATGTATGATAGATAGCATAAATGCTTCTTTAGGGATTTCCACGTAGTGTATTGCCCTTTTTGCAGTAGTGTGCCGCTGACAGTGGTGTGCGTGTGTACATGTAATATATATATATATATATATATATATATATATATATATATATATATATGTGTGTGCCGCAGCCCTGCCAGTGGCACCCAGGTTTGCATACGTTTTTTCAGAAATGTTTTTGTGTGCAGAAACATACGTTATACTTGGTGTACATTGATTTTAACCTATTGGAAGGAAGGAAGGGGTGCTTCCATTTTGGGTTTCTGTCCCCGCCCACTCTCACAGCTGTCATAAGAAGGGCAGCTTGCAGGTTGGGTGTTTTTTATTTTTCTTCTGAATAATGGAGGTCGGTTGACCCAGTGAGAGGCCTGATTGGCTCGATTGAGAGGTAAAGATAGCATAGGACTGCCCGATTTTGAGATCACGTTGAAAGTCGTGGGCAGCTTGAACATCTTTTGAATCAAAATAATGTGAACCGAGAGTCTCAAAGTTTTTTCATGTATGATAGATAGCATAAATGCTTCTTTAGGGATTTCCACGTAGTGTATTGCCCTTTTTGCAGTAGTGTGCCGCTGGCGGCGGTCTGTGTGTGTACATGTATAATTACATGTGTGCCACAGCCCTGCCAGTGGCACCCAGGTTTGCATACGTTTTTTCAGAAATGTTTTTGTGTGCAGAAACATACGTTATACTTGGTGTACATTGATTTTAACCTATATGGGAAGGAAGGGGTGCTTCCATTTTGGGTTTCTGTCCCCGCCCACTCTCACAGGCTGTCATAAGAAGGGCAGCTTGCAGGTTGGTTGTTTTTTATTTTTCTCTCTGAATAATGGAGGTCGGTTGACCCAGTGAGAGGCCTGAGTGGCTCGATTGAGAGGTAAAGATAGCATAGGACTGCCCGATTGTGAGATCACGTTGAAAGTCGTGGGCAGCTTAAACATCTTTTGATCAAAATATGTGAACCGAGAGTCTCAAAGTTTTAACATATAACTGGGCACCTTGAAACGAATATATTTGGAGGACAACCAAACTTTATCATCTGTCTTAAATAGGGGCGGAGGGAGAGGCGGGCGGGGATGTAGCCTAAACACGACAAAAAAAGGAGAGGCTCCAGCGGATTCCGAGTCTAGAGAATTATATGAAAATTCCACCCAGGGGAGGAGGTCAGACCAATTATCTTAAAGATCGATCAAAATGTCGAGGTAGGCCCAAAACTGGTTTTTAACCCTCTCTACCTCCCTTTTGGTTTGGAGTGAAAGCAGACAGAAGTCAGCTGAATCTGCAACTGACCATATAGAGCCCGCCCCAAACTCGAAAACAAACGCCCCCCCCATCCGAATAAATTTTCAACAGAAGACCGTGAAACGAAAAAGGGTGGAAACATTTCGGGGCCAGCTGGGAAAAGGGGGTAACCCGGGCAGGGGACCAAGTAGCCATCTTCAAGAATCATCGTCACCACCCAAATGACCGTTTAAACCCAGGGGGAGGCTGGGGGGCTGTAACAAACCCCTGGCTATATAAAAGACCAAGGTCTTCTCACCGGGGAAGGCGAAGCAACCCTGGGTCGAAAAAGGGGACTTTGTTAGGGGCACAGGAGGAACAGGCCAGGAAAAATTTCCCTAACATCTTTGAGCGAGGGGGCCACCAATAGTAGGGGGTGTAATTTGCAGAGACATTATTCCAAGATACCATCTTTCGGAGGAATGCCCCCCACTTGGGTTTCAGGCCGCATGGCGGGGCAATTAGTCTTCCCGAGGCAATTTGAAGACCCACGGGGCCGCCGGAGGAGACTTCTGGAGGAATTATTTGCTGCAGACGGCTCTAGGCCCACGTGTCCGGGGACAGAGAGGGCGTCCCCTTTTATTTAAATTTCGGCTGGCTGAAAAGGGGGGAAAAAACAAAGCGGGCAAAAAAGACGACCACCTGCTTGTCGGGGTTCAATCGCTGAGAATACGGAGATAAAGGGATTTTTGTGATCAGTGAAATCGAGGATGGCGAGCCCCCCCAAAAAGTTCGCCATTTTTTCAGGGCAACTTTCACCGATTGTAAATTTTTGTTCAGCTGGGGGGAAGGTCTTGGAAAAGAACCCCAAGTACCAATCTCCCTGAGGAACTTCTAAGGGGGAAAAGCGCCGGGGACCTACTAGGAGGGATCCACTTCTAGGACAAAAAGACGCGGGGTCCGGCGAGACAGAAAAGCCGAAAAATGCTCTTTAAAAAATCAAAAGGGTTTTTGGCTTTTGGGGGAACCGGGGTTTTGGTTAGCATTCCCCTTCAAAGGGCCCCCTGGGCCACGAACTGGAAAAGCGGACGAACTGTCTTTAATAGTTTACCAAACCCCAAAAAAAAGCGATGGACCGAAGACCCACTGTCGGGGCCCCTGCAAGACCGCTAAAGCTTTAAAGGGATCCTCTGAGACCTTTATCCGAGATGATGTACCCTTGAAGGGCAAAGAGGTGCTTCAAACAGATTTCCCATTTTTTGGGAATAACTGGGGTACGGGCTTCTATACCTGGCGGACATGGGGGCGTGGTCTCAGATCCGGAAGAAATAAAAGCCCAATAACAAAACACGACAAGAGAAGGCTGGGAAAAACCGTTGACGAATTCGGAACACCGCCGGGACCCTTGCAGAGGCCAAAGGGCATTCCAATATTAAAAAAGGGCCCCAACTTGGGTATTAAAGCCATCTTCCTTTCGCGCCTTCAGGGAAACAAATAATTTTAAGGGTCCCTAAATGCAATTTAAAAAAAAATTTGCGCCACCCGGCGATAAAACAGCTCCGAATAAAGGGCAAGGGTTTGATTTTTTATGGGGATTTATTGAGCCCCAATAATCTACGGGGCCGACATACCATCTTTCTTTTCGACAAATAAAAAACCCGGGGCCCCCCGGGCAAAAACTTCGAAAAAAGCTTTTAAGGGAGGTTTTTTCTGAGCAACCCGACATCACCGGGTACCACAGAAGGGGGGGTAGACTGGGAGAGGAAACTCCCGGGTTTACAGGAAAAAAGGGCAGCCCAACGGGGGGTGGGGGATAAATTTGGCCTTTCTTTCGAAAAGAGTTGGGCAATCCGGTACGGATTGGCGCCCCGGGCAGAGGCTTCGTATCTTGACGGGCGGGCCGAAGCGGACGGAGTACAGGGAGCACCGGAGTGGCACTGGGGCCCCAACGGATAATCTCCCTGTTTTCCCTCTAGGGTGAGCATGCCTTGCAACCAAGGGGGACCCAGGAGAATTTCAGAAGAAAGCGAGGGGAAAAAAAGAATTTAGAGTCTCCTTATTAGGGCGCCAAAATGCCAGGTGAGGGCCAGGCAGAACCGAATAGCTCCTTAGGGTTCGCCACTCAAGGGGAGAAAACTGGGTTTTTTTGTTTCTTTAGAGGGGGTCACCCCGGGTACAAATTGGGCACCACGCTGTACAAAATTTTTCCCGCGACCCCAACAAGGGAAAGCGAGGCTTTAAAGGGGCTGTCCGGGAAATTCCCCAAAGGGGAAAGGCGATGGGGGGGCTGCACTGACACCAGGGATGCCCTCCTGCGAACCCCGGTGGAGAGTTTCCCGGGCGAACTGACAGTCCCCAAGAAGTGGCCAGAACCGCCACAGTGAACACAGGCCTCTGATGATGCGTGAGCGTTCTTCCTTTGGGCAATTTGGGGTCCTCGACCTGCAGGGTTCGTCCCCCAGGAACCATTGGGCAGGAAGTGGAGGTCGTTGGAAAACGGGGCCAAAAGAGGGAGCTGGGAGGTCGGGGGGACTTCCCCTTGGAGCGGAGCTCTTTTGTCCTCGGCAAACCGAATATCAAATTCGGGGCCAACCGAATCAGTTTCCAGACGAATGACCGGCCCGACCAGCGAGCTCGTCTTTTTTAAACCCCCGAAAGGCCTTCCAAAATCGCCACCAAACCATTTTTCCAGTCCACTCTGAGGCTAGGGTTTCAGAAATTTCACGGAGTACTGACCCACGGTAGGTCGCCCTGACGGAGACGGGGCGAGCTCGGCAGCGGAGTAGGAAAGGCAGGGTCCTCGAAGACGGGGGTGGAACCCCTGAGGATGGGTTTGGGAGATTTGCCGCGACGGATCTCCTCCCCCCAAATGGC